>JABMDO010001221.1:0-17246 GCA_014851415.1 Cnaphalocrocis medinalis
TTTTCGCACTTAAAAACCGATTTTTCGGGCAGTTGGCGCCACTTGACGAGAATCGTTGTTATAATCTTTATGGTAGGTATTAACAAGAGCTACAAAATGGTAGAAAAAAAAAATTCATCCTCAAGGAAAATTTTAAGATTTAGTACAAAACTTGTGTAAAATGTACGTAAAATTGTAAATACTCAACGTCTGTGTATTGTGCCCTGTCAAAAAGTGACATGTATTGTTCATTCTCAACCAACCAGAGCAATTTACAAAACATGCGACGAAAAAAAAAAAGAAAATTTTTTTTACTCTACTACGAAATTTTCCCATACATTTTGTACTGAAGTCGGCTTGAACCCTAGACATAGGTACCAGCCAGAAGAATTATTATGAAAACATGCGATGGAGATACAAATATTAGGGTTATGGGAGAGATGGCCACTAAACCGGGACTATGGAAGGGAATTGAGTTGAGTTGATATTGATGATACAACGGGTCGCCTGCTTTATCGACCTTTATGTCTTAAGTTTTTACGTAATTCTCAAACCTAACAACTCACAGTGACCATATCATATTGAGGAACTATAAAGATTCAATGACATACAAAACTACAAAACTCAAGAAAATTTAGAGTTTCAAACGAAACCACTTATGTAAAATCAATGAGAAGAACCGCAAATATAACTTGGTAATTTCATATTATTTATATAGTATTACACAATATTTATGCGGTTAGTGTAACTAAAATTTAAATTAAGTTGAATCAAAATTTCATAAAGTAATTTTATCACTTGTGCTTGTTAGCACTACCTACTGACATTAACGTTACGATTATGAACTTTGAATCGCTTAGCCAGCTCAGCGTAGGCATCAAGTGTGGGCTTATATAGAGCTTAAATGGAAAAATCTAAATACTCGACACAAGCCTCGAACACTGAGCGAAGCGCCGCGTAGGGCGAAGCCCGGAGCGGCCATTTCATCACGAGTTTTCTTCACAAACCCATGCGAAGCGCCGCGTAGGGCGAAGCCCGGAGCGGCAAATACATCGATTGTTGCACCGGGAGAATCCCGCAACGGCCATTTCATCATATCATACAGCGGTAGAGCCAAGCGGAGCGCCGCGTAGGGCGAAGCCCGGAGCGGCCATTTCTATCACTCGTTATATTGCAAGAATATAGCAGAGCGCCGCGTCGGGCGCAGCCCGGAGCGGCCTTCTAACTGTACATATGGACTTTTTCATCGTGTTCAAACGTAACATTGCGGAGCAAAGGCGAAGTGCGCGTAGGGCGAAGCCCGGAGCGGCTACTTTCATATGGGTGCGATGAAAATGAATGCGGAGCGCCGCGTAGGGCGAAGCCCGGAGCGGCCATTCCATTACAAGTATGAACTTCAAAACCAAGTGGAGCGTTGTGAAGGGCGAAGCCTGGAGTGGCCATTTCAACCTGACTTTCAGGGGCAGTACCAAGCAGAGTGCCGCGTAGGGCGAAGCCCGGAGCGGCCATTTCAATCACTTGGTGTGTTGCGAGAATATAGCAGAGCGCCGCGTCGGGCGCAGCCCGGAGCGGCCTCCTAACAGTATGTATGGACTTTTTCATTGTGCTCTATGCAACACCCAGAAGCAAAGGCGAAGCGCCGCGTAGGGCGAAGCCCGGAGCGGCCATTCCACCGCAAGCACGACATATCAATCTAAGCGGAGCGCCATTTAATAAAAACACGACGCATGACATTAAGCGGAGCGGCTTTTCATCGTTAGATAGACGGGCAGAACCAAGCAGAGCGCCGCGTAGGGCGAAGCCCGGAGCGGCCATTTCTTTGTAAGTTTCATACGCAGAACCAAGCGTAGCACCGCGTAGGGCGAAGCCCGGAGCGGCCATTTCATCGAAAGATACACATGCAAAACCAAGCGGAGCGCCGCGAAGGGCGTAGCCCGAAGCGGCTACTTATTTCATCTCAAGTTTATTAAACATAAAAACCAACCGGTGCGCCGCGTAGGGCGAAGCCCGGAGCGGCCATCCATCTCAAGTTTATTAAACATAAAAATCAACCGGTGCGCCGCGTAGGGCGAAGCCCGGAGCGGCCATCTATCACAAGGCTTATGGACAAAACCAAACGGAGCGCCGCGTAGGGCGCAGCCCGGAGCGGCCATTTCATCACAAGTTTATCTAACATAAAACCATCGGTGCGCCGCGAAGGGCGAAGCCCGAAGCGGCTATTCCATCACAAGGCTTATCGACAAACTAAGAGGAGCGCCGCGTAGGGCGCAACCGTCCCAAGATCATACATTTGATTTATCTTTTCGTTGGCAAAAAGTATAAGAGCAGCGTGACAGACAGAGAACCGCCCCGTGTATTTTCGCGAGGCCGCAGGCCGAGCTGCGTCTCGCGAGGCCGAAGGCCGAGCTCCGCGGAGGGCGAAGCCCGTAGCGTCGCCGCGCAGGGCGCAGCCCGTAGCGGCTAAGCGTCGCAGACCTAGCTTGAAGGCGCACCCGCGCAAAGCGCGGGGCGGCAAAAAGCTAGTTACAATGATATAAAGTCAAAAACTCATTCCAGCATTTAAGATTATAGGCTGATTCGTGATTTAAGTGTCAATAGTGATGCAAATTGTTCGAATTACTCTTGTATCGAGTGCTACAGGTGAAACTCATTCAATAAACAATCTCTCAACCTTTGTTATGAAGTCGGTTCAACTCTTTCGAGACTCGAATCTAGGTTACAAACCATAATCTACCCAAGTTAACTGGGACTCGAATGAAATAACCACGACGGTTCTTTAACGCCTTAAGTTTCATTTCTGCAAAGCCACGAGCTAAGAGCTAAGTGCTCAAGGAACTTGATTGTAAATGAGCTGAAAACCGAAAGTTAAGTTAAATATAGCTCACATAGCTGGCCAATTTTTTCACTAAATGCTAAGTCATCATGAAGTCATCAACATGCGTACAAAACATACATAAGCGAGCTAACTTACGAGTAGATTACCTTTTGCTGTTCAATACACACCAGTCCTTATGAATTTTAAAAAAAAGTAATATTTACTCGATAAATAGCTTACAAGTGACGGCATAATGCTGAATCTTTTTATTTTATGCTCTTATATCGTTCTACATAGGTCATCTGGTGGTTCAAATGACCCATAATTTTTTTAACACGGGCCAGTAGTCTATTTCGATAATTAAGATAAAGCTACACGGTAATTTTTTTCTCATGATTCGATTCCCGGTTTAACCATGTAATTATTTGAAAATGCATAAATGCAGTTTAAATTGATTTTGTAAGTAAAATAATGTCTTTTATCAGTAAAATGTTCTATACACCCCTATTTTTTTTTTACTACATAAATATTTTTTGGTACTTCAGTATCGACTCCTGATCATTTATAGCTAGTCAAAATTAAAATAGTCGAATTCCCAAAATTATCCATTAAACTAAGCCATTTTTGGTAAACAATTCATTATTAATGTGTGACACGCACACCTAGATAGAAAGCGTAGAGAGTATCGATTTGCGTATTCGACCGCCTCGAGATTTCATTGATAAATCCCGGCAAACTCGCGTCGAAGCTCAAGCCACGCCCCTTTCCCTGGCCTGCGATCCTTGCTCAAAAATTAACAAACAGTGCCATTTTGCTTCCGGGATTGTGTGCACGCACGCCGGCGAACTACGCGTACTTTCGGATTTCGGTGTTATTTACTTTTATTTATGGAGTGAAATTAAGCGAGGAGTGTTACATAAGTGAGCCTACTAGATTAGAACAATTTAAAACAGCGCATTATGGACGCCTTTGAGTGAAGCAACAGAAGTCAATACTTCTTTCTTTAAAAACAATTCATTAAAACGTGCTCGTGTGTGCATGATAATGGGGGATGTTTTGAAGGACAATTGAAATATCTGTAAGTTATTAGTTTTGTAAATAAGTAGGTAATTATTGTAAACAGCAGCTGATTCTAACTTTTTAAATACGCCAAAATTACTTTTTGTTTTTATGTTTTATTAGTAGAATTTAATTTTGTTTCGCCAGCTGCTGTTGGTTTTCCGAATAAATAATTAATAAATTTATTGTCTTAAGTAGGTATTTCTAAAGTTAAAAAGTAATTTTGCCGGTCCTAAGCCCGGTTAAGTATGAAGGAGAAGTTAGAATATCAGAATTAATACTAAATTTTTCAATTTCCATCTTTTATTTCATTCCTTAATTTAAAATAGGTAAATTATGATAACAGCTGTTGTCTAGTTCATTAATGGCAAGTGCAAGCGAGAGAGCGCGCGGAGGCGGGAACGAGACAGGTCAATGTTGATACATTTAGAATGGAATAGTAAAATACGTCATAAATCAAGCGGATTTTTGGGATAAAAACAAACGCCGATAGCTTAGCTGATTTTCAATAAAAAAAAATTATGACAAGCCATATATGATGAGTAGATGATAGCGAACATACCATTTCATTCTTTGCAGTAATAAAAAAATAGTGGTGTATAGAAAATTAAAAGTACTTTTCCTCCACGTAACATGACCGCGAGACGCCCTGTATAAGATAATATTATTATGGTAATTAAGGTATTAAGGTATGTTGGTGCCATTTATTAGTTGTAATAATTATAAGGATAGTGATTGCGACTGATTTGAACACTAAAAACAATAAATAGGCTTTATTTTTTGAACATGATGTATCATTCTCCCTATCTCTTTTTTCTCCATAATTTGATCACTCGGAATTAGCAACCAAATACCACGGAATTAGAGTTTTTACCACGGAATTAGATGCCTTCGACTTTTTTATATTTTATAATTAATTAATAATTTTAACGTACATTTTTAGTCTAACTGTGAATATATTTCAATAAACAGATAAACAACCTTTCTAATAAAAATATCCAGTTCTTCAGAAATAAATAATAAATACTTAATAATGAATGTTGTATCTAGTTTAGGCAAAAATACCACGGAATTAGCCGCCTTTACCTTATTATTTATCTTTAGGCATCATGTAGGTATGTTTTATTAATCTGATATATTTTTTTAAATTATCAATTTACTTTATATGAAATCAAGTAAGAGTTTTTAGAATTAAGTAATTTTTACTGTCTTCGAGTAAATATTACTTTTTTTTGTTATTATAATATATCTGTCAGCATACAAATAATAATAATTTGCTCATATTTATTCGCATTGTACTTGGATATGTAAGAAAAATATCTAAAACGAATGCAATGATAACATTGCTCATCAGTATAAAAAAACCGGCCAAGAGCGTGTCGGACACGCACATGAAAGGGTTCCGTAGCCATAAGATGGGCCGACCTTATTTTCATAGTTGGTAGGTGGTTATTTCCATACATTACCATTTAGTTAGGGCAACTGCACGTCATAAGTTGGTCGAGTTGTATTAAAATAACTATGTATGATACAGAGTCCGTTATAGTTTTAGTTGAAAGTACTGACTGGGAGGTATACAGCAATTTTTTTTTTCAGAATTATTGTAATAGTATTTCAAAAGTTAAGGGCGGGGGGCGCTCTAATTTTAACTTTGTATTAATATAATAATATCTCGTGACTGGGGGATCTGATCCGTAATCCGTATGGTTTTCAGGCAATTTTTGTTGTATTTCATGAGACCTTTGTATAGATAGAATAGAATAGAATAACTTTATTTGCGTAAAATATGGTATACATGGGTTGTTAATAATAATCGTAAAGTTCTCATATTTAGCCAAACTTGGCATGCAAATTTTGAGTAAAAGTATTACACAACTGAATAATAGTAATTGCAAACTAATAAAAAATAACAAAACTTACTTATGAAAACAATAACACAACGTAATATAGGTATAACAATAAAAACTAAAATTTTTCATAAATCTAACTTATTTCTATTTTGTGTGCTTTTAAAAAAATCGCTGGATCCAGCTGGATTCAGGTCAATCCAGCAAGAATCCAGCTGGATTGAAAACGCCGCTGGATTGCAATCCCTAGATGGTTTTGATTTTGCTTAGTTATTACGCGTACAGCGTACTGTAATGTTTCATTAACAAAAGTTAACAGACGTCATTACTTAATATAAAAATTGGTTTTAGATTACTTTAAAAACGTAATGGAATCCAGAGTGATCGTCATACTACGTTCCTGGGACACAAAGACATACCCACATTTGAAAACCTTACTACTATTAGATTATTCACAAGTGCGAATGTCGGTTTAAAGTTAGCAAGATTATCACCTAGACATCCCAAAGCGTCGTATTATACTCCATAATCTACGGATTCCCCTTAATTCAGATCTCTTGGTAATCCACTTAAGGCTGAAAACCCTTGACTAATGAACAAACAATAGTGAGGAACACTTGCCCCGTTTTCGGGGAATGCCTTTGTTTTGTAACTCAATGCTATGATACATACATTTGAGGCTAGGGTTGCCATATCCAAACTAAACTTTTCTTAGAAATAAATCTCCTCTGCAATAAACATTAGGATGTTTATTTCTGAGGCAGGGTTTTCTTGTGTTGTTGTCTCCTGAGCAACATAATGTCAGGACATTTTGTTGCTCAGATATATAATAACGTGAGTCTTCCGAAAGGGAAGGTCTAGGTTGAAATCTGAGCATACAACTTTTAACCAGATGGTAAGCTCCCATACTGGGTTAGGTTGTCCGTTACCGTCTAGGTTGAATACTGTCTCTGTCGTAGAGGAACAACCAAAGTTAGTACCCGCCAGTGCAGGGTGATGGTAGCCCAATGGATAAGAATGCGCCTTCTTTATAGGGGTTCGTGGGTCCACTCCGAATATTCACTTATGGATTTTTCATATCTATGTGCATATCTTTTCTAAGCAAGGAAATATCCCAAGGCACTGTCTGTTACGAATAGTTTCTGATACGTGTAACCATGATTCAGTTGGCACGATTCCCCTGTTAAAGGGTTGTGAAGGTCAGACGGCATTCGCTTCATTGTAATTAAGTACCAGATTCCTAAAATCCTGAACCATTGGTCTGCTAAGCGTACCCTGGGTTCGCAAACGACAGGACGCAACTTAGAAATATAAAGGTTACTAGCGGCCGCCCGCGACTTCGTCCGCGTGGAAAAGTAACTTTTTACCCCACTTTTAACCCCTTACAATCCCTTTTTCGCAATAAAAAGTAGCCTTTGTCCTTTCTCAGGGTCTAGACCATCTGTATACCAAATTTCATTTAAATCCGTTCAGTAGTTTTGGCGTGAAAGAGTAACAAACAGACAGACAGACTTACTTTCGCATTTATAATATTAGTATGGATATATTATATAAGTGAAACTATAAAGGTTATTGGAGGGATTAGCTGGGCTGAATCCCGGGATGCCTAGCCATACCTCGACATAATCATAGCAGACGATGATTTTCCGCACGGCCTCGATGGCGCAGTAGCTAAGGTGTTCGCCCGAAGCGCGAGAGATCCCGGGTTCGGTTCCCGGTCAAGTTAGTTAAGTAAAATACACTTTCTAAGTTGTCTTAGGTCTGGGTGTTCTGGGTTGCCCCCAGTTATTAACGTTATCTGGTACACATAGTACAGAAGTTGCCCTAATTTTAGATCAGTTTGATTGGTGAGATTGTCTGGCGCATTTATTACTAATATTACATTACCAAAATTACCTTACCTGCTACAGCTATGATAAATAGATCTCTCTCTCCTTTAACTTCCACTTTAGTTAACACTAATTGACAAGAAAAATTATGCCAATGATTGCAAAGTTCTGTCCGTCAACAAAAGTTTCCGGTAATTTATTTTTATATCCTGTCACCAAGTAGGCATTTCATTGTCAATCTGCAGGGAAGTTTAATGAAAAAGTGTATTTTGTTATTTACTTGCTGCGATCCGCAGCCTGCGATTTGGAAAGTGGAGATTATCAGCTGAGTTCCATATTTTTGTGAGACTTTATTTCTATACTACTACTATTATAAAGGCGAAAGTTTGTTTGGATGTATGGATGTATGGATGTTTGTTACTCTTTCACGTAAAAACTACTAAATGGATTTGAATGAAACTTTACCACAATATACATCAGAATAACACATAGGCTACAATTTATAAAAATATATTATGTGGATTGTCCAAAATATGACGGTAAGTGTCAATAATTAACTCCACGCGTACGAAGTCGCGAGCGGCGGCTAGTATCTCATAATAATACCGTCCAACAGCATTGTTTAAAGTTTTCACAAAAAGAAGTTAGGCGGGAACTCAAACAGTGAGAAAGACATGTTTCGGCATGAATGGGCTGGCTCGACCGGAGTGATACCAGGGCCTCACAGAAGACTGGTGTCAAGCAGCGAGTACGCTGTGTTTTGTCCAGTGAGTGAGGTTACCGGAGGTTCAAATAGGGGGAAAGGGTGTTAAATGTTGGCAGCGCATTTGTGACTGCTGGTGTAGCAGGTGTCTATGGGCAGCGTCAATCACTTGCCATCAGGTGATCTGTCTGCTCCTCTTCCACCAATCACTTCCATACTATTTATAAAGAGATAACTTCAATAGACAACGACATGGCTTATAGGTAAACCGAAAACACGAAACGCTTGCGCGATGTAATTATACACAGCGCCATCTATTGGTTCATTTCGGAATTCCGGTCCCGAAGCGAAGTGAGGGCGGGCCACTAGTAAAGAAATAAAATAAATTCAACAGCGACGTCTACGTACGTACATAGTAGATGACATGACATCATCAAATTGTTTTCTCAAAGTCTATTCAATATTTCTGTCAATCTTTTTTTCCCTCGTCGTTTTTCAGTTCAGTGACCTGTCTATCCTGTGACCCCTGATTTAAATTCGTCCTGTTCAGTATTGAGCACGAAGAATTATTTAGAGTTAAGTCAGGTGCGGACAAAGTGTTTACCTCGCTATATCTCCGAGGAGAAAGCTACAGCCACCCCTGCCAGGGATTAAGCTGAAATGTGAGAATTGCTGATTAAGAATTTAATATCATTTAATAAGTTGTTGGCAGTGGGAAACTTTTTGTTTGAGGATTTAAAAGTGCTGACGTTTAGAATTTTTTTTTCCATTCACGCAAGACTCAAGATTTTAGACGTTAGGATCGCGAGTTCAATGACCTATCTTAATTTTTGGATGTTTTTAGGATCGATTCCTGGAAAACACAAGCGAAATTCAAAAAAACTTAGTATGCACTTATATGTCTTTTAAAAACGAAAAGAATGTTTCCTTTTTGCTGAGCGACACACTTGGACACGGTATGACTGCCAGGCATAGGATTTTTTTTCTGTTATTTGTTGTTTTTTTTTGGGATATGGTTTAACGTTGGCAGAGTTAAATATGCTCGTTATAGCACAATAGTAGCCATTATAATAAAAGAAGACTAACTGTGACTATTATAAATCAATGTGTACCAAGGCTTTATTCACGAAGACTGGAAAAAATTGAAACGAAATATTCAAAACAGTAAAATTATCCGGTAAACCCTCGTTGAATTAAGTTCGGTAGGCCGGTGCAGTGGAGTGTGGCAGACGAGGTGAGCTGCTGACGGCGACGGCGGCTGCACTGGCGATAAGGCTTCCCTACTCTGTTGCTTACATGTCACCGCGCTCTGACACAGGGCTGCCAGATGCCGCACATGTTGTTTCTTGTACCAGGGATGGCAAAAATCTCGTATTTTCAAATCTCCTGCAAGTCTCTCTCAATAAATTCCTGATATTAGTCACCAATCACCAAAAAACCACAGACAGGGCCTCGCCGCTTTTGCCTTTGCGCCGCACACCTCGCGCCCAGATGCCAAGGACTGCCAAAGACCGACCCTAACATGAAGATTCCTGATGATGAGCCATTACCATATTGTCCACCAAAGGTGCCCCAGCAAATCGGAATCAAAATTTATCTAAAGGATTAAATTTATGTTTGTACGTACCGAACCGTAATCTCGGGGTCCCGGGTTCGATTCCCAGTTGGAGCAAAATATATGTTTCGCATATTTCTTACATAGCTCAGGTTTGTGATCACCAATCTGCAATCCGTGGTGATTATAAGCCTTATCCCATCATATAGTAGCGATGACTCGACTTCTATGATGGAGGCCTTTGCCCTACAGTAGGACCTCTGATACTTTACTGTATGTCCTAATTTTTTTACCACCATTATAATACTCTCTGATCATGTACGCATGAAGGATAATGAACATACTAACACACTTGTTAATTTGAAATAAATAGGCACGCGTATCGTTCTTTTCTCTCACAAAATTCAGGTCATGCGCAACGTTTCAACCGACTTATCTTATAAATAAAGAAGGAATGGCATCGTCATAAAACAGTGGGATGTCTATGCTAGTCTTGACGACAGCAGAATTTCCAAGCACGTTATTATTTGATGTCGGTGCCGGCGAATAATATCATTTTTAATTCAGACCCGAAGGAGCCGGATAATCGGATTACAGGCGACGATTCCGGTGAGATTATGCCAAGATATTGTAAACATAGTATCAGCCTATATACTGTTCTACCGCAGGGCAAAGGCTTCATCATAGAAATCAGGTTATCACAAACTATGATGGGATTAGGCTTAATCACCACGCTTGCTTAATGTGGATTTGTGATGACAAATTGGGATTCGGACCCCGGATCCTGAGATCGCGGCCCGGTACTTAAACCACCAGCCCAACGGGGTATAAATATAGGCTGTACCTTATTTCATACGCAATCAAGATTAAGAACTAGATCTTGGGCCAACGAGATGAAGGCGGCCTAAACTGCGATAGGTATTTTATAAACCCGGGCCATTGTATAATAATGAGTAAGTATTACGGACAGCATGGCAACTCCTAAATTAGTGCCTACTTTACGCTTTGTCACAAAATTCTATACTAGACGTCACAAGTGCGCTGCCAAACTTTTCCCCTTCCCCCTTCAATATGGCCTCCGGTAGGGTCATAAAAATTCAAATTCAATGCCGTCTTACACTACGCTTTCATAATCCCCCGTCCAATGTAAGATTTTTGTGAACGGAGAATAAATTATGTTAAAAATAAATAATCCACGGATGCAAAAAATGCACGGACGGTGCCTCTCACTCAGAGCTCAATAAACAAAATCATCTTATAATATTTTGTCTCTTTCGTCCCCAGACCGACCAAGAAGATCAGGCTCCCTGGACGAAGCAGCCGAAGACAGCAGTGAGAATGGCGGTAGCACGCCTAAGAAGAAGACTGCGATTGAGGAACAGTGGGAGAGGTCGGCGGGCTTCGAACTCACCTCGTGGAAACAAGAAACCTACGAGAAATACTTCTACGGGACGGAGCACTGGAAACTACTTCACCAACGATGAAGGACCGTGGGACCTGTGATACGGTCTATCAAGCAGGAGACTCTCAATGCCAGGGATCAGTTCAGGTATGAATAAACTAAATATGCTTTACTTGTACGGGACAAAGTTCCAATGAAATGACAGCTGTCATTGAGCATGGGAGAGGAGAGAGAGAAATTTCCTCCATGAAACATAAAAACACATTTACAGGAGTAAACAACTAATAGCTCACAAATAGTGTTGAGAGATAATTGTGCAAATTTTCTACTTGCACAAGTTCTTTAAACAGTTCCAAATTTCGATTTTCAACTTGTGCAAACTTACATGAGGGTAAGTTTACATGAACGTGTGTGGGAGTATTGCGCGCAAGTTTTAGTACTTCTCTAGCCACTGCCAAAGACGCACGTTGTTTTCGCGCCAAAATGAGCGAGGCCGCTGAGAGACATGGAGTTGGCGTTATAATGGAAGAATTCATAAATATATCTGATGTGCGAATAATGCTCTTTTTTTTAACCAGTTCATATAACTAACAACTAATGCAATTGCGTCATCCATTGCACAAAACAACTTTTGAGAAATTATTCAAGAAAATATTTTAGCTAGTATCTGCATGTACGCACACTGGTACAAATATCAGTGAAATGATATTTGTGCCAGCATGCTTGAGCCGTGTGTAGTCACGTCTGAAATACGTCTATTTGTGCAAGTCCAGAATTGCGCAAGTATACTGTTACGTGTATGGGAACCTTAAAATGACTAGATATTTAAAAACAAAAGAGTTTTTTTTGTTCGAGAAATTTGTTTTGTTCGATCATTTTATATGGCAAAGGAAAACATTAACATTTGATTTGATAAAAAATGTTTCCACAAAATGAGAGAAAAGTTGTGCTAAATGAATGATGGTGAAATAAAATATGTACTTGTTTAGATTGATGTTCACTGATACACCCTGTAATTATTTAGAGAGCAATATAAAAATCGTACATTAGTATCTAGTTTATAAAAAAATTATTCCATTTGATTGTATATTGTTATGTATTTTGTTTGACCAACAACTCAAAAGATAATGAGAAATAACCGACCAGTCATGTCTATTAGGTCTACGATTAACTATAAGATTCAACATAAACTTCACCGTCCGAAAGCAAATATTACCTCTCTGGTATCGGCGACTTACCTTTAGGAATTTCATATTTTGCCTGCCCCGGCTCGATGCTGGAATAACATGCGTTTAATATTCTATTTAATTAAATTCTCTCAATTAAATTCCTCCCTGTATTCCCTAGATGAGATTCGGGACATTCCGTTGAGTCAATAGTTCAGTGGTTCCTAACCTGGGTAATTACCCCCGATTTACCCCTGCAGGGGTAAAACAGAGATTCTCGGAAGGTAACACAGGTTGGCACGACATAGTATTTACATAGCAATAAACAAAATAATAGTACGGTTATTTATATATTACTTTTACCTAAACGTGAAATTACTTACATATTAAACATACGAGTATGTTCGTTCTAATTTGTGTGATTTTAATTATTTTAAAGTAGCTAGGGGTAAAGTGAATTCCCATACTTGCGCCAGACAATCACACCAATCAACCTGGTCTCAAACTAGGGTAACCCCTATACTATGAGTACCAGGTGACGATAATTAACTGGGGGCATCAATCCAGAAAACCCAGACCCAAGAAAATTTAGAAATATAGTTTTTATATATTTACTAACTTGCCGACTTGTTTGGCCAACTTGTTCACAGATGGTAGTAACATTGAAAAGGTTAGGAACCACTGCAATAGTTGAATGCTTCGGTCTCGTCAAATTCGGTTACCGATCTAGGAACAGTATTGATTATGGAACTCGGAATGTTACCTGCGTTAATTAATGTTGCGGTGGATGTTCTGATATTGTTCATTAGGCACTGGCACTGGTGGAAAGCATGCCAATGTAAATTAGGCTCTAATGCGGCATGCATACCGCAGGTTATCTAAAATATGATCTACTCTAAACACTGAGGCAATAGTTTGGATCAGACTTAGTAAAATCTGATTTATGGAGCTGGTAAATATAACCTGCTTTGTATAAATATTGTGGGGAATGTACATAGGTACGTAGACCTACACCTACAAATCAAAGCATACAAAACTGTCAAATTTCTTTAATCGACTCTTAACTTACTGTTAAACACGTAAGGTTGAATATCAAATGAGGAAACTTGACAAGTTGTGGTGAACTGATGTGTAGCTGCCTGTACTTTTTGGGGTTTAAAAACTCCCCGAAAAGTCGAGATAAAATTCAACAAGCTAGTAACTGGTTTTATACCTAATACTAACAACTGGTTAATTATATTAACGACTATGTGTTATGAATCTGTTTAAATTGTTAATTTCTCATGGAAAAAAGGGTTATATAATTTTGTTCCTTTTATTTACTTAAAGGAAGGGGGGACCTTCCCTGAAACTATACCCTGGCTACGTACTGTTTTTGTTCATTAAGAAAGCATTCAAATGTCTTAGGCGCTTATGTATGATGCATATCGCAGCTACGTTAGATCATCTAAAATTATGTCAGCTACTTTAACCACTGTTCAAAAAATACATAGTGCAGGCCACCCAGCCAGCAGAAATAAGAAATAGTTTTTTAACGCACAACAAAAGTGCTTCTAATGTTTTTAACCATTCACCATAAAACGGATCGCTTAGGCCACTCCCATAAACACATTATGAAACATACATTACTTATCATAACACGCAACGTGGCAAGAGGTTTAATAATAGAATGGTGTCACCGAAACTCCCCACACAGCCTTACAGTAAGGCTGACGGCCCAAGACGATCATGAGCCTATGGGCGGTGGCAATCGTTTACCATCAGGAAAACCAGCAGACGGATCACCGTCTGCTCGTCTTCCTTCCAATCAAATAAAAAAAATAGAAATGGAATTCACGAATGAAAATGTATTCTTGTCCCTTTCCCACGCGTTGCGTGAACCTTTTTTTCGGATGCGACAGGTATATTCCCGTTCATTTCGGATTCGTTTAAAGCCCTCGGATTCAGACTTACAGGTCGATAATAAAGATAGATTATTTTCTGTCCTCAAACATAAGTCTTAAATAGGTGCAGTGTGACTTAACATCGTCAGACCCAAAAGCAAACAAAGGCATAAAACAATTGATTTTAACTAAACTGGTTAACTGGTAGAGAATGCCCCAGGGCATTAAGTTCGCCTATTGTAACAAATTTTTGTGCAATAAAGTTTAAAATAAATAAATAAATAAATTTTCTAGTGTGTCTGCTGTCTGGGCTTTACGACGTTAATGCTAGTTGTATAACTTGTATATATTATTATGACCATGTCATTTATAACCTGTATATCGTTGTGAGAGACTGGTGCCTGGAGGTTTTGAAAAAAACCTGCAGGAAAGTACGTGCACAACACAACAACCAGTCTATTTCACAATATCAGTCCGTAAGCTGAATTTACTATATATTTGTAATTCCACTGTTGGTTCTGATATCTGTAACACAGGTGCTTGAGCTACCTATCTCAGAGTCAGATCAATGTGTGTGAGGTAGTGAAAAAATATATATATATAATATACATAACTGTGCCTTAAAAGCCACTATTGAGATAAAAACTAAAACTTCGTTCAAATATATTTTTTTAAAGTCAGTAAAAAGATTTTATTTGTTTTACCTACTAAGCGGGTTTCAACATTAACTCGACCAAAAAATAACGGGTGTTCACTCTCACGGTCGTAATTTCTCTTAGCAATTTGCTTATACAAGCATACTTGCTTATGCATCGCGTAAGTCAAGGGGTGCAGTTTTAATTAAAAACAGCAAGGTATTGTAAAACGAAATGGTCTTTGTAAAATTTGCCAGGCCATAATGAACTGGCCAGTAAACAGGGTGACCATCTAGTACAATGGAATTCGAGAACGTAGGTAGGCGATTTGAAGGCAGAAATTAATTTAATCCCTATAATTGTAAACTAAAAATTTTATCGCCGCGTTATGATGGATGGCAGAGAATGTACTTAGAGAAAATTTTAACGTAAACAAAAGACGTACGATATTTGAATTTGGAACACGAGCTCTTGGCGCCATAAAACTCAGCACGGAGGTTTTCTACTAACACCCGGTTTTTCGTAGGACCTACAAAAATATAGGAATCCCTACAATTTGGTAAACGGTGGACACTGGAGCAGTAACAAATTTATGTTTTTTATAAATTCTTACTTAATATCGAATCTATAGTATCAATATTAATTATCAACATTTTATGTTAAAATTTTGTTGGCTTCCCAAAAAAAACTATCGCGGCTAGGTAGGCTTTACAAGGTAACGACTCAAAAAAATATTAAAAGGTTTTTTACCTACATCGCGATCAAAATATGCTACGCACACGTTCCTGCACGTGTACATTGATCTCAACACGTTTCGATGTGAATGACAAAGATAGACAAGCGAGAGAGAAACAATACGACATACTGCTATAATAATGAGCCATCCTTCGGTGTATTATTACTATTTTTGCTTTCGTCTATATGGCATTAGCACTCCGTAGAAGATGACATCCATCATTGACAACTACAAAACCCTACACAGCACGTGGCTCGAAATGCCCTTGTCCAGTTTTTATTTTATTTTTATGCCCTTTATAATGACAGCTGGTCACCCTACCAGTGAAGGTGTGACCTCAGCCGTTTGCCCCCGCCCTCCGTATACTCTAGAATTCAATTAGCATAAGGTTCTGAAAAGCGAGGAACTCGGGCTTTCATCAAAATTTTCGAATTATCCCTTCTAAAGTTGTCTTTTTAGATTGTCTTGTGACCACTTGAATGTTAATCGGTGTACTAGTTAGAGAATAGGTTGTTAGGTCTGACTTTTATATTTATCTTTTTATCCTTTATAAGGATTTCCTTATTACTCGGCACCTTTGTGTCGAGTGTTAGTTACGGAATTAGGTTCTATTTGTTTACTTTGTGTACATATATTCGTTATTATACGCCATCTATAAACTTACATACATTGTCTTTGTTTCATTTTTACTTTTTATAAACAAACATATTAATTTTTAAAAAATGATGCCTAAATGCCTTTCTTTTGCTGTCCCTGATTGTGAAAAATCCACCATGCTTAGCAGTAGGTCCCGTTTCCATTAAATATAATCTTTTTAGGTCTCCTTATCAAATGTCAACCGACTCGTCATCCTTTCGGAAAAAAACATGTCACAATGACGGTTTTTTATCCATTATTATTGTTATTATGTATTCTGTGTCCATACTTAATATTATAAATGGGAAAGTGTGTCTATCTGTATGTTTATGGCAAAATGGAGCGGAGATTAACACTTACTTTTACTTACTTTTGGCCTCTTTCTAACTCCCCAAAAAGCTAAATTTTTATATATACCCGTCTTTACAAAACCAAGCAGCTTCATATTATAAACATTCATATTACATAAGCAATTTTATCAGCGAGCAATTTCACCTGGAAACAATGCATCTCTTACGCCCCACGTGGGACTCAAACGTCCCAACCGAACCCTCGATGAATTTTTTAAGTGCATTATTTTGTGCTCTAAGAATAAATAGCAAAAAATAAACAATAATATAATTTTCTTAATTTTATTAATATTTTCAATTTGATTTAATTTTATTCGATTTTAGTTGATATTTATTATTTTAATTTCATTTTATTTAATTTAATTTATTGTGGTTTGATTAGTTTTACTTAATTTGATTTAATTTGATTTGAATTTTAATTCATTAATTTTTGACTCCAATGCAATATAATTACAATTTAATTTCTTTACTAATAAGTCCTTAAGTCAATTGTTACTAACACAAATATGGATGTTACTTATCTGAATTAAATGTTATTTTATTTTATTTTATATAATTCCAGCGCGAGTGGCGAAGCACCCCATCCTGACCCACTCGGAGCACCTGCTGCGTTCCTGGCGACGCCGGACGAGGACCTGGACAAGGTGTTCC
>JABMDO010001222.1:0-19373 GCA_014851415.1 Cnaphalocrocis medinalis
GCCACATATCAATATGAAACATCAGGCCCGGCCGCAGTATAGGCGTTTCAAGAGCTTTTGCATAGGTACTTATCCACATAACTGGTTTCTGATAAGTATGAATATTAGTTGACTAGTAATTGAATAAATCTACTATATCGCGGGCCGCACAAATAACGTCTGCGGCCGCATGCGGCCGCCGTTTGACGTCCACGGTTTAGAGCAATAATCACCATTTGATTTCAGATCAGAAACGTCCGGTCGCGCTGTATGTGTGTCTGTGTGTTGCGTGCGCCGCGCGTGCAGCTGCTGCCACTGAGAAATAGACCTGAGGGACGCAGCCTCACCACCGGCGTTACATTTGGTCCTAGGTAAATACTTTTTTTTATCCCAGCGGAAACCATCATGGCCTTCACCTTGCCACATGTGGGGTGGGGTGGTGTGTGGGACTCCTAACCCTAACCAAAAAAACCCATGGGTGTCCATCTCACGCAATCGCGGTCGGATACCCACAGCCGGACTGGACCGTGCCGCAAATCGCGCTCGCGCCACTTTGAGCAGATTCTTTGGCGCAATGCAGCCCTTCCCAAATGCGCGACCTACCAGGACACACCCAGTAGGATTTTTCCCTCGTGGAGTCGTGATCCTGAGCAAGCCACTCCCCAGTAGTGCATGCTCACGTACTCCGAAGCCCGTTTAGTCGCCTTTCTTACGACAGCCGGAATACCTTCTACTATAAACTATACGAGATAGGGATACGGGGTTCAACTTATAATTTGTTAAAATCATAACTTCACATAGAAAACAAACCATAGAAAGAGATACTTTAATACCAAACTAAAAACATTGAAAAAATAAGAATCTGACACCATACCAGTAAACGCTTCAATACCCAGGCAGCGTGCTGGGTGTCTCTTATTTTCAATTTGCATCATGATTTTGCTGAAGCTTTAAATGAATACTGTGTAATGTTGTGCGATTGATGTATCTATCCTCATAGCAAGTAGGATCCCGACTCACCTGAATAAAAAACTTACAAATATTCTTAATAAAAACAAAAGACTGGCTATCTCATACACAATCTACAGCTAACTTATCAAAAACCCAAAGTAAATGTCTTTTCACCCCCCATCAGAACACGATTAAACTTAAACTTCAAATCAAACTTCGACGGCAAAGACTTTGATTTAAAATGTAATGAACACAACCTATTAGGCCTTATTATTGATACCAATGTAACTGGAAACAGCACATAGTCAAAATACACCGTAAATTAGCAGCTTTCATACGCACTAGGAGAAATTAAAAAACCACGGACTTAGCCACCGCGATCACTACCTACTACGCCTACGCTATGCGTGGTCTCTACGGCGTCATCCTGTGGGGCAGTAGCACCGGACGTCCCTAGCTTCTTGACATGCAAAAAAACTAATAAATATGGCCAATTAGAATCTACTGATAGCTGTAGACCATATTTCGCAAAATATAAAATCCTAACCCTCCCCTGCATTTACATCTATGTAATGTGCAAATATTGTTCGCAAACACCCCAGCCTATTCACTAAACTAGATGACATTAGCACCAAGCATCATCTTGCCCCAGAAATAAATTACCACTACCAGGTTCAAACATTAAATCACTCCCTGCCCATTAGCAATGTCAATAAATATACAATAAATTACCGGATGATTTAAAGAATATAACAATGATAAAAATTTCATAAAAGATCTTAAAAGTATATTATTAACAAAATGCTATACAGTATAAATAATTCCTAGATGATAAAAATATTAATATAATAATAGTAGATTAAATGAAGTAATATATTACATACGTATAATAATTACCATAACAACATATAATAAATAATAAATATATAACATTGATATTATAAAAAGCTAGTAATAAATTTTGTTCATGAAAAATGGTGCTCCTCCTCTCTATACAAATTTGTTGTGCCCGACAGGGTTCCAGTGATCTATGTATGTATCTAATGTATACCTACCTATTAAGATCTTGTCTGTACACACTGTGAAACGCAAATAAAGCATTGAGTATTGAGTACCTTGGCAGTATTCTTAACGCCCCTAGCCACAGGGCACTAGGTAAATAACTTAGGCCAACATAATGGGGGCTATTGCGTGTGAAAAATCCTTTAGATGATGTACTGTTTAACTGGGGTCCAACCATACAGTGATTGGTTTTTGATGTGAGATGTCAAAATGTCACTAAACAACCAATATCATTGAAGTTACCTAGCAGATTTTTTAAACGCGATAGCCCCTTTTTCTAAGAAAATACCTGAAATTCACACATCTCATAAATTGACTGACTCATACAAGTAGCTTAAGCACTTGTGTTACAGATATCAGACAATAGATGATCACAAACATACCACCAACCTTTAAACTTTTTTATATAAGATGGGTTTGCACTTGACCTCATCACACCTGATGGAGAGTGGCAATGAGGTCTAAGATGTAGATGTACTTGAATACATGTATTACACTCAGACTCTGAATAAACCCGAGAGTTCGTCACACTAATGCTTGTCCAGGGTGCGGGTCTAACCCACGACCTTTGGTGCATTAGACAGGATCACTACCAAATGCGACATCCGGCCTGAATGTTTAGTGGATTGGTAAATGTTCAATGATACATTATGTATGCCCCGGGGCATTAAGTTCGCCTATTGTTACAATTTTGTGCAATAAAGATTAAATAAATAAATATGTATAGCAGGAAAAGATTAATACCTCTGTTGTATTGTATTTAACGCCTACATTGTTCTTGGCGCGGCGAGACGGCGAAATAAGTGGCGGAGCCCGAGGTGCAGAAGGCCGCTCTCAACGTGCTAGTGAACTGCGTGTGCGCACCCGTGCATAGAGTGAGTCGTTGGCATATATTTATCGACAGGTGCCTTATAATGAAACCGTTTGATAATATAACTATACCCAAACTGGAATTCAAGACCAAAAAATCTACTACAATGTTGCTACTGCAATAAAATTATCGTACCAAGGCATAATCTTCTTTCTAAAACATCACTGATGTAATTTATTATTGGTAATTTTGATTCTTTAATTTGGCGAAACCTAAAAACGTCACTTGAAAATGACATAAGTGACTTTAACACACTTGACAGTGACGTATCTGTCGTAGATTTTTTGGTCTTGAATTCCAGTTTTGAGTTTAACGTATCCAAACCTATGTGGACCTCAGCGTGCGTTTTCTTTTGATATTTATACAGTGCAAATTTAAATTAACTTTTTTTTCGATTTGTTTTCGACGGTTTGAGGAACAATCCGTAACGTACAACTATTCTCACGTTGTTTGTCTTAATAATATATACAATGGGGGCTACCGTGTGTGGAAATCCGCTAGTGAGTACGTGGAAAGTGAGTCCTCTACACGTGATTGTTATTTTGATGTAGATGACAATTGAACATAAACAACCATGATAGAATCGAAAATGACTGTTTGCTATTAAAATTCTAAAAATATTTTCGTGTATCGTCTGTATGATCGTCGAAATGTGGACGTTGAAAGTCGATTTTAAAGTGTTAAATTATCCAAAATTCACATTAAGCAATAGACAAGTAGTGACAAATGAAGTGAAATTATATCAAAAATTATTCGTTTTAGCAGTTTCATCTTACTAGTGGTCAAATATTTCAATAATGTTTCCACTGGATTTGTATATGTTACCTAAAATATTGATGAGACTATCGTCACTCATTGCGAGTTAAGCACTTACGAAATTCGTCGGCTTAGTAAGGGGTTCGGCTAGTATAATTGGTAGTACAGCCACCGGACTGTGGAAGGTTGTGGGTTCGAGTCCCCCTGACCCTCCGAGGATTTTTTTGTGCAATATTTACTTAAGAATAAATTACAAAGAATTGCTATACCAAAATAAATTAAACTGCAAATTGTCATGATATTGTAATGCTGGTCACACCGGCAGGCACGTCGCTGACGCGGTTCTCGCTGACGGGCTCCGCAAGAAGAGACGGCGCTGCGCAGCTACGAGGACGTCATACAGAAGGTCTGGAGAGCGTGCGCACCACAACGGGATCATGGTGAGGAAACAAAACAATTACGTCATACAATATAATACTATTATCTCTGACTGGCCGGATGACGACCCATTTGGTTCAGTGGTAGTGAACGCTATCTCTGACCCAAGGGTTGCGGGTTCGATCACCGCACAGTTCAAACATTTGTGTGCATGAACATGTTTGTTTGTATTGGTCTGGGTGTTTTCTATGTATTATAAGTATGTATTTACAAAAGAAAAGTATATATGTCATTCATCTAGACACGCGGAGCGTGCAAGCCAGGTAAAAAAAAAAAAATTGGCGACTAAGCGAACAAGGGTAATATTACACGAACCATAGAGCGACTTTCGACCCCTTCATAACTCGAAAACTATTGCACACAGACGTGTGAAATTTGGCATGTGGAATGAGATGAGCAAGATAACTATATGCTCCAAATTTCATGAACATACCTTTAATAGTTATTTAGATATTGATGTCCAAAAATCGTCATTTTTATCAACTATAGATAGACGAAAATTATTTCCTAGTTCCAGATGACCTAGAAAGTTGAAATTTGGCATACAGATAGGTAGTTACGTGAATATTGTGGGAAAAATCTGAAAGTACGACATTTTTATATATTTATTATAAAATTTCTATAAATTGTTTCTATGAGAGTAACCATCCTTGTTATAATGACCAATTTCGACTCAGCCAGACGTGACCGGTTGGCCGAGTGGCATACGCTACTTTCCCGAAATCACCAAAACGCGGGTTCAAACCCGGACGGAAAATTTATGTGAATTTTTTTTTCCTTATTTGGGAAGCTATTTAGTTTGTAATAATAGTAAAATATTCTAAAAATGATAATAAATATAAGTAAAATTAAATATGGCACCAAATTGCCAATTGCAATTTGGATCTCGCCTAGAACAAAACCATACAAAAAAATGTTAATATGTAACTTCCCAAGATTTTTATTTAACATTCATTTTCATTTCCTGTGCTGTGTTTCGCCGAGTGAGTGAGGGTACCGGAGGCCCATCGGGGGGGAAGGGGATAAAAGGTTAGCAGCGCACTTGTGACTCCACTGGTGTTGCATGTGTCCATGGGCGGCGGCAATTGTTTACCATCAGGTGATCCGCCTGCTCGTCTGCTACCTATCACATAAAAAAATAATAATAATTGTGGGAGAGCCATGCTTCGGTATGAATGGGCCGGCTCGACCGGAGTGATACCACTGCCTCACAGAAAACCGGCGTGAAGCAGCTCCTGTGCTGTGTTTCGCCGAGTGAGTGAGGGTACCGGAGGCCCATCGGGGGGGAAGGGGATAAAAGGTTAGCAGCGCACTTGTGTCTCTTCTGGTGTTGCATGTGTCCATGGGCGGCGGCAATTGTTTACCATCAGGTGATCCGCCTGCTCGTCTGCTACCTATCACATAAAAAAAAATAACAAAAAAATAATAATTGTGGGAGAGCCATGCTTCGGCATGAATGGGCCGGCTCGACCGGAGTGATACCACTGCATCACCGAAAACCGGCGTGAAGCAGCTCCTGTGCTGTGTTTCGCCGAGTGAGTGAGGGTACCGGATGCCCATCGGGGGGGAAGGGGATAAAAGGTTAGCAGCGCACTTGTGACTCCACTGGTGTTGCATGTGTCCATGGGCGGCGGCAATTGCTTACCATCAGGTGATCCGCCTGCTCGTCTGCTACCTATCACATAAAAAAAAAACAATAATTACAATGACGATTAGTCAAAATTATAATAGTAATTCATTTCCTAGTCTATATAGTATGAAAATATTAGTTACACATTAAACCAATAGATGGCGCTGGGTGTCAAGTATATCACGCACGCATTTCGATTTTTCGTTTACTTATAAGGCCAGCGACCTTCCCATACAAAATAATCTTACCGATACCTTAGTATTGCGGAATTTATGTCCGTATTGCTATTTTCACGTCGCCCTAGTTGCCTGTGAGATTGAATTGAGAAATTGAGGCTTACGTAGGAAAATGGCTCATACTACTACGGTAAATTTACTGGTGGGTGAAGTGCTTTCTTTGCACCGAATAGTTAAAATGCCCCCCGATGGATGTTGTCTTTTTCATTCTACTATGGCATATTCTTTGTTTGGGTACAATAATATGCAACGAACGAACATATTGCGCAAGTCTATATAAAGTACGTATGTAGACACTGGAAGGAACTACAACTCTACAGTGATGGGTGAAGAGCTTACTTAAAGTTAACACCAAATATTAAAATGCCGCCAATGGAAGCTGTCTATTCCATTTCAATTCCTTGTTTAGGTACAAAAATATTATGCTACAAACTGTTAAAATATTGCGCATATCGTTACTACCGATATGCGCAATATTTAAAAGTTCCTTGTCCTAATTTATTATTGTTAGAGAGTAAGACTCAGACAGGTTAGGAACTTGTTACGGACGTATAAGTACCTACTCTGACTGAGTAGGTATTAACGTCCGTAACAAGTTCAATAATACAATTAGGAAGGAGTATCGAAGGAGCAGCTATGTTCAACACCATAATTCATATTATGAAGCTGCTTCGGAATTAAGCTGCTGAAGATTTACACAGTAAAAATCGAAGTGTGTGCTTGCTATCCATATGGCGTCCTCATGGTTTATTCGGTGAAGGAAGAAATCCTATAAAGCGGTAAAAAAGGCATGGATGGGATGGGGATGGGAAAACCCAGGGTTTTTCGACAGCACTAAAACGATAAGTATGGGATTAAATTCCCTTTGTATACAAAATTGTCGATATTGCACTAGTTTAAAAACTATTTGCTACTCATTCTTGTACTACTTACAAAAAGTAATGATATCCCATCAAAAACATAAATGTGAAATTGTGCTAGCCAAGGTAAAAGAGTGTTGTTTATCGAGTTTCAGCGTCAAAAGAAATGATATCTAAATAGGTGCCAGGTCAATGGTGAGACCTACTTGGCTAATTGTCATTTACGAATGATATTAATGCGCTTGGATGCCAAATTGAATCTATAAATAATACGTACTGAAAATTAGCCGAGTAGGTCTCACCATTGACCTTGGCACTATTTTAGATAGCATTCTTTTGACGCTGAACTCGATAAACACACTCTTTTTACCTTGGCTAGCACAATTCACATTTATGTTTTTGATGGGATTCATTCTTTCAATATTCAAATTAAAAGTATCAATTTATGTATGTATCGTTTCAATATTCAATATATTCAATATATCTCTTGATACATACGTATACTAAAAAATAATAGACATAATGCGATTCTATCACCGAATCGGAAAGTTGATTCTGACGAGAAGCCGGCAAGAACTCGCCAGTTACTCTTTAATCGCCAAAATTTTTACTATAAGGAAAGGACAATTGACAACCCGTTTAGTTCAGTGGTTTGAGCGCCACTTACAAGAGGCGCCAACCCAAATGTTTGATGATGAAACAGATATTTGTATCAAGTAGTTGTTTGAGACCAGTAATTTGGGAATGAATGTATGTGTAACTATGAACCTATCCGCAGGTGCTTCTATCTCTAATGATGGTGAAGGCCCCCATAACGGACGCGGACCACCTGCGGGGCCTCGCGTGCAGGGCGCTCGCCGGCCTGGCGCGGTGCCCCACCGTGCGACAGATCATATCGAAGCTGCCTCTGTTCACTACCTCACAGATACAAGGCAAGTTTACTATACTTTATAATAACATGTGACGTCATTATTGTTAAACCATCAAATTTTTATGTTCTAAATAAATGGGGAGGAACACGCAAAGCTTTTTGTAGATGGCGCGATCGCCGACTGCACCTTGTTTACTGTCACTATTATTGTCAAAGTCAAATGGTTTATTGCTGTTAATTGTCAAGTTTATAGTTGTGTTTTTTTGCGATTTATGTGTTTCTTTATTGTAAATGTGTTCGTTGATGTCGGTTTTGCATTGAGAAACTTAATTACAATGAATAAATTTCAAATTATTCATACGATATGACAGATGTTATGTCAAATTGTCAAATGAAGGTACACTCGGTTATGCGCCCCTTGTCGTGATAAAAATTTAGTTTTTCTCCTTATTGTAACATAACTGCGTTAAGCCGATAGTTTTATTTAAACTAGCGGCCGCCGCGACTTTGGCCGCGTGGAAAAGTAAACTTTTTACCCCCCTTTTACACCCTTACAACCCCCTAATATTTATTATGTTGATAGCCTATAGCCTTCCTCGATAAATGACTATCCAAAAAAAAGAATTATTCAAATCGCACCATTAGTTTCGGAGATTAGCGCGTTCAAACAAACGAACAAACAAACAAACTCTTCAGCTTTATTATATTAGTATAGATAATTGTATTATGAGAATACATTTATTACAGTCCATGAAAACTATTGAAGGTTTTTTAATTGCTTTTGTGGTCCACCAATAGTTGAGTTATGGTATCCCCAGGAGAGTGAGCGAGTATGTCTCGCCATCACGCTCACTCTCTTGGCTCTCTATAATAAACCTATACTCTGATTCAAATCAGTTTCTATGCATTTTGACATTTTGCATGTGTCAAATTGACAGTGACCATCTGTCAGTTTTACTTACATGATTATGAATAAGTGTTTGTAAGCTCTAAACATCGTATATTTATTTCAGTTCTAATGAGATCCCATACTGCAAGCGAAACGTTCAAGAGCACGTCATGTTCCAGAAGTACGCGTTAGAGCTACTGGAGCGAGTGTCTGGCAAGAGTAAAACTTGGGGGCCAGTTTGAGACCTCTCTGGCCAATATAACAGGTAATGTACAGAAATTAAAATTGTATTAATTTTTACAGAATGTAAAAGTTTACAGGTTTATAGTAATTAATAATTGCTAATGATTACTCCACAATGACATTAACTGAACCTACTACCAATACCTGCATGAATTAAGATTGTAATTTTAATTCATTTTATTCTATATCGTAGTGTATATTGTAAAAATTATAAAAGTAATATTGTAAAAAATAATTAAAAAGGCACGGAAATAGTATCCGTGAAATTATCATAGAATGAGGGTTTTTGCAAATGCAAATCGATAGATGGCGTTACGTTGACATCAGTCCAACTTTGACGAATTTGGTTGTTTCATAGCATAAAACTTCATAATTTTGACATGATAAGTCAAAATGTAACCAATCCACTCGATGTTGGACCTGACATCACGTAACGCCATCTATCGGATTTTGCATTTGTCAAAACCCTAATTAGTTCAAAAAAGATTATTATTAATCGTCGATTTATTAATCAGTATACATAAATACTAAGTGTAATCGCATCGCTAACAATGTTATTCTTATTCTTCGGCAGGCAAACGTGGTACCCAACGCGTATAAACTACAACGGAGGCAGCTCCTCCAGCTGGTGGCGGAGCACCTCGCCCGCCCGGGGGCTGAGCGAGGCGGCTGCCCCCTCAGCGGGAGGCGGGGCCTGCCGGCCCCCGCGCTCCTGCTCCCGCTCCGCCGCCGCCGCCCTCTATACGCCATCCACTCCTGTCCGGGTGAGAGATACTATACATCATCATCACCCACACTCGTCCACTGCTGGACATCATCAGCAACCCACACTCGTCCACTGCTGAACATCATCACAACCCACCTCGTCCACTGCTGGACAATAGGTCTCCCCTAATGCACGCCACCGCTCCCGATTTTCGACCCTCTCATCCAGCTCTCTCCACCAGCCTTCGAATGTCGTCATCCATCTTTGTAGAGGCGTCCAACACTACGTTTACCGAGTCGCGGTCTCCACTCAAGGCCTTTACGGCTCCAACGGTTGTCATTTCTGCGGCTAATGTGACCAGCCTACTGCCACTTCAGTTTGCTAATTCGGTGGGCTATGTCGGTGACTCTGGTTCTCTGTCGGATTACATCATTTCTGATGCGGTCCTTCAAGATACTCCGAGCATAGCCCTTTCCATAGCTGCTGGACATAGGTCTCCCCTAATGCACGCCACTGCTCCCGATTTTCGGTCACTCTCATATCCAGCCTTCGAATGTCATCATCCCATCTTGTCGCAGGACGTCCGACACTACGCTTACCGAGTCGACTCTGTTAGGGTAAGAGATACTATACCAAAACTGCAATTCAAGACCAAAAAATCTACTACAATGTTACTACTGACTGCAATAAATGATCGTACCATAGTATACTCCTTTTTCTAAAAACACTCGCTGATGTAATTTATTTATTGGTAATTTTGATTCTATAATTAAAAAAAATATATATTTACTTTTTTCACGTAAATTCAAGACACTTTATAAAAATTAACCATCCATAATTTTAGTTTTCAAAGATGGTATGCGCTTGTAACACTTCAGGTGTTAATAACATTTGGTATCTACCCACAACATTTTAAAATGTATGGAAACTTGACAGTTTATTGTGCATAATAAGAAAAATAATGCCAAAAGGTTGGCGAAACCTGAAAACGCCATTTAAAAATGACTTATGTGACTTTAGCAGATTTGACAGTTACGTATCTATCGTAGATTTTTTGGTCTTGAATTCCAGTTTGGAGTATAGTTAGAATTATTGCTCGTAACCATTTGTGTGTAATGATTGTCTTATTAATTTATTCGATAATGATTGTCCACAGCCCCGCCTCTCTGTCTCCAGGACGAGTAGCACAGGGTCCCTACACAGAGACAGCATGGAGATCAACCACCACAGTATGCACATAGACGAGAGCAGTCCCCTACCTCATGTTATTAAACTTAGGTGAGTCCAAATGGGTGTGAAAAATCCGCTAGATGGCGTAAGTGTTAGACTTAGGTACAACTTCAATTGGTTGTTTAGTGACATTTTGACATGTCACGCCAATAATAACCAATCGCAGTGTAGATGGACCGCTGTTCTACAGTACGCCACCTAGCGGAAAATAAATAAGTATAATAAAATTATCTTGACATACAATTGACAACAATGACATAGTAAATACATTACTAACAATTAAAATCAATTTCAAAGTTTGTTTTATCGAATCTGCGACCCTTGCGTCTCAACCGGCGCTCAAACCATTGCGCCAAACGGGTCCTCACTAAATACTATAAAGTAACACAAGTGTCTTGGTACTGTGTCAGGTCAATGTATGAGATGTGTGAATTAATTTATTGTAATCTAAAACAGCCTTAATTCCCTTTACAGGAAAGTACAAAACCGCGAAGTCGGTTCCTCCCTAGCGACTCCAGTAACCTCACTATCTGAACACAAGAGGTCGCTACAGAAGCAACTATCTGCCGCGTCCGCCGAACCCGCCTCCAGCCAACACAGGGTGACGCTCCACACGATCATCACGGAGTATCTGTATAACCAGCACGCGCTGTGCAAGAACCCGGTGGTCACGTGTCCGCAGTTCAACTTGTTCCAGTGAGTACATTACACTGTTGCCGAGCCAACACAGGTGACGCTCCACACGATCATCACGGAGTATCTGTATAACCAGCACGCGCTGTGCAAGAACCCGGTGGTCACGTGTCCGCAGTTCAACTTGTTCCAGTGAGTACATTACACTGTTGCCGAGCCAACACAGGTGACGCTCCACAACGATCATCACGGAGTATCTGTATAACCAGCACGCGCTGTGCAAGAACCCCGGTGGTCACGTGTCCGCAGTTCAACTTGTTCCAGTGAGTACATTACACTGTTGCCGAGCCAACACAGGTGACGCTCCACACGATCATCACGGGAGTATCTGTATAACCAGCACGCGCTGTGCAAGAACCCGGTGGTCACGTGGTCCGCAGTTCAACTTGTTCCAGTGAGTACATTACACGTTGCCGAGCCAACACAGTGTGACGCTCCACACGATCATCACGGAGTATCTGTATAACCAGCACGCGCTGTGCAAGAACCCGGTGGTCACGTGTCCGCAGTTCAACTTGTTCCAGTGAGTACATTACACTGTTGCCCGAGCCAACACAGGTGACGCTCCACACGATCATCACGGAGTATCTGTATAACCAGCACGCGCTGTGCAAGAACCCGGTGGTCACGTGTCCGCAGTTCAACTTGTTCCAGTGAGTACATTACACTGTTGCCGAGCCAACACAGGTGACGCTCCACACGATCATCACGGAGTATCTGTATAACCAGCACGCGCTGTGCAAGAACCCGGTGGTCACGTGTCCGCAGTTCAACTTGTTCCAGTGAGTACATTACACTGTTGCCGAGCCAACACAGGTGACGCTCCACACGATCATCACGGAGTATCTGTATAACCAGCACGCGCTGTGCAAGAACCCGGTGGTCACGTGTCCGCAGTTCAACTTGTTCCAGTGAGTACATTACACTGTTGCCGAGCCAACACAGGTGACGCTCCACACGATCATCACGGAGTATCTGTATAACCAGCACGCGCTGTGCAAGAACCCGGTGGTCACGTGTCCGCAGTTCAACTTGTTCCAGTGAGTACATTACACTGTTGCCGAGCCAACACAGGTGACGCTCCACACGATCATCACGGAGTATCTGTATAACCAGCACGCGCTGTGCAAGAACCCGGTGGTCACGTGTCCGCAGTTCAACTTGTTCCAGTGAGTACATTACACTGTTGCCGAGCCAACACAGGTGACGCTCCACACGATCATCACGGAGTATCTGTATAACCAGCACGCGCTGTGCAAGAACCCGGTGGTCACGTGTCCGCAGTTCAACTTGTTCCAGTGAGTACATTACACTGTTGCCGAGCCAACACAGGTGACGCTCCACACGATCATCACGGAGTATCTGTATAACCAGCACGCGCTGTGCAAGAACCCGGTGGTCACGTGTCCGCAGTTCAACTTGTTCCAGTGAGTACATTACACTGTTGCCGAGCCAACACAGGTGACGCTCCACACGATCATCACGGAGTATCTGTATAACCAGCACGCGCTGTGCAAGAACCCGGTGGTCACGTGTCCGCAGTTCAACTTGTTCCAGTGAGTACATTACACTGTTGCCGAGCCAACACAGGTGACGCTCCACACGATCATCACGGAGTATCTGTATAACCAGCACGCGCTGTGCAAGAACCCGGTGGTCACGTGTCCGCAGTTCAACTTGTTCCAGTGAGTACATTACACTGTTGCCGAGCCAACACAGGTGACGCTCCACACGATCATCACGGAGTATCTGTATAACCAGCACGCGCTGTGCAAGAACCCGGTGGTCACGTGTCCGCAGTTCAACTTGTTCCAGTGAGTACATTACACTGTTGCCGAGCCAACACAGGTGACGCTCCACACGATCATCACGGAGTATCTGTATAACCAGCACGCGCTGTGCAAGAACCCGGTGGTCACGTGTCCGCAGTTCAACTTGTTCGAATAGTTGATAGAACACGTGTGTTTAAAAAGATGGAAATGTTTACAGATACACCCTGTATACATCAGCTGTCATCGCAAAGCAGTCATTGCTACTATGATGGGATTAGGTTTAATCACCACACTTGCTGATGGGGATTGGTGATCACAAACCTGAGCGATGTTCGATAAAAATAACCTATGTTCTTTCTCAGGTCTAGACCATTGTATACCAAATTTCATTCAAATCCGTTCAGTAGTTTTTGGCATGACAGTAACAGACAGACAGACAGACAGACAGACAGACAGACAGACAGACAGACAGACAGACAGACAGACAGACAGACAGACAGACAGACAGACAGACAGACAGACAGACAGACAGACAGACAGACAGACAGACAGACAGACAGACAGACAGACAGACAGACAGACAGACAGACAGACAGACAGACAGACAGACAGACAGACAGACAGACAGACAGACAGACAGACAGACAGACAGACAGACAGACAGACAGACAGACAGACAGACAGACAGACAGACAGACAGACAGACAGACAGACAGACAGACAGACAGACAGACAGACAGACAGACAGACAGACAGACAGACAGACAGACAGACAGACAGACAGACAGACAGACAGACAGACAGACAGACAGACAGACAGACAGACAGACAGACAGACAGACAGACAGACAGACAGACAGACAGACAGACAGACAGACAGACAGACAGACAGACAGACAGACAGACAGACAGACAGACAGACAGACAGACAGACAGACAGACAGACAGACAGACAGACAGACAGACAGACAGACAGACAGACAGACAGACAGACAGACAGACAGACAGACAGACAGACAGACAGACAGACAGACAGACAGACAGACAGACAGACAGACAGACAGACAGACAGACAGACAGACAGACAGACAGACAGACAGACAGACAGACAGACAGACAGACAGACAGACAGACAGACAGACAGACAGACAGACAGACAGACAGACAGACAGACAGACAGACAGACAGACAGACAGACAGACAGACAGACAGACAGACAGACAGACAGACAGACAGACAGACAGACAGACAGACAGACAGACAGACAGACAGACAGACAGACAGACAGACAGACAGACAGACAGACAGACAGACAGACAGACAGACAGACAGACAGACAGACAGACAGACAGACAGACAGACAGACAGACAGACAGACAGACAGACAGACAGACAGACAGACAGACAGACAGACAGACAGACAGACAGACAGACAGACAGACAGACAGACAGACAGACAGACAGACAGACAGACAGACAGACAGACAGACAGACAGACAGACAGACAGACAGACAGACAGACAGACAGACAGACAGACAGACAGACAGACAGACAGACAGACAGACAGACAGACAGACAGACAGACAGACAGACAGACAGACAGACAGACAGACAGACAGACAGACAGACAGACAGACAGACAGACAGACAGACAGACAGACAGACAGACAGACAGACAGACAGACAGACAGACAGACAGACAGACAGACAGACAGACAGACAGACAGACAGACAGACAGACAGACAGACAGACAGACAGACAGACAGACAGACAGACAGACAGACAGACAGACAGACAGACAGACAGACAGACAGACAGACAGACAGACAGACAGACAGACAGACAGACAGACAGACAGACAGACAGACAGACAGACAGACAGACAGACAGACAGACAGACAGACAGACAGACAGACAGACAGACAGACAGACAGACAGACAGACAGACAGACAGACAGACAGACAGACAGACAGACAGACAGACAGACAGACAGACAGACAGACAGACAGACAGACAGACAGACAGACAGACAGACAGACAGACAGACAGACAGACAGACAGACAGACAGACAGACAGACAGACAGACAGACAGACAGACAGACAGACAGACAGACAGACAGACAGACAGACAGACAGACAGACAGACAGACAGACAGACAGACAGACAGACAGACAGACAGACAGACAGACAGACAGACAGACAGACAGACAGACAGACAGACAGACAGACAGACAGACAGACAGACAGACAGACAGACAGACAGACAGACAGACAGACAGACAGACAGACAGACAGACAGACAGACAGACAGACAGACAGACAGACAGACAGACAGACAGACAGACAGACAGACAGACAGACAGACAGACAGACAGACAGACAGACAGACAGACTTATCTTATTCTGATTTCTTTCGATTATCCCACCATTTTCTTTACGTTGGTAAGCTGGCTCCGTTCAGTTGTAGTACCCTCTGTCTAGGAGTCACCAAATTCACTGTCCGCCTCTGCGATTTCAAAGTTTGCTTTGCTGCTCTTCTTCGACTGTTCGGCCTGTTGCGGTCAAGAATCAACCCCCTGTTGTGGAGTCGCCGGTTTCACAGTTTGCCACTACTTTTTGAAAGAATTTGTTTCGATGTTCTTCTCATTCAGCTGTTCTTTTCGGGTACGCTATTTCCTTCTGGTTCAACTGTAGTATCTATCGTGGAGTTCTATCGTAGAGTCGCCAGTTTCGCTGTTCGTTTCTATTTCAAATATTTAGGTACTTCGCTCCTCTTCGTATTTTGCTTTTCTCTTCGGCTACACGCTATTTTCTTCTAGTTTAGTTGAAGGATCCTCGGTCTGGAGTAGCTAGTTTCTTTATCCGCCTCTGCTATTCTATAAATATGCTTCCCTTCTCTTCTCTTCAACAGTCACGATATTCTGTTCTGGTTTGGTGGTAGTAGGTACTCACTGTTCTTCTTATTCTGCTCCTTTTTTCGACTATTACGCCATTCAATTCAAATTCAACCGTAGTACCCTCCATCATGGAGTCGTTTCACTGTCCGCCTCTGCGAGTTCAAAGATTGGCTTCGCTGCTTTTTCTCCTCTGCTTTTCTCTTTGACTATCACGCCTTTCTATTGTTTCGACTGTAGTAGCCTCCATCGGACCATAAAGTAGCCCGTTTCACTGTCAACCTCTACGTTTTCAACTATTTGCTCCTCTCATATTATGCTCGTACTGTTTTCTTCGGCTAGTCCCGCCATTTCCCTTCTGATTTGGTTGTTCTGCCTCGTCACTTCTGGCTGTCAGTTTTCGTGCCCGTTTTGTATTTCAGATGAGATTAAGCTCCTATTATTATTGTTATACTTTAACTGGTACTATCCGATACAGAACTTAGTCAGTTGAGCCGAAGCTGGTGTAATGTATTCCTCCGTGTGTTGATGTCACTAAAACTTCTCGGTGAGCCGGTTTTTTCCTGTGGTGAGTAGTTTTACTGTCATAGTGGTAGCCATTATAAAATAATTTCAATTATCCATGGCGTCTTCTTGTTGGAATCAAATAACGTCGTTGTATTGATAGACTAGGTATCTTCTTGTTGGAATCAAATATCAAGCATCGTTTCGTTGTATTGATAGACTAGGTATCTTCTTGTTGGAATCAAGTATCAAGTATCGTTTCGTTGTATTGATAGACTAGGTATCTTCTTGTTGGAATCAAATATCAAGCATCGTTTCGTTGTATTGATAGACTAGGTATCTTCTTGTTGGAATCAAATATCAAGCATCGTTTTTTGTATTGATAGACTAGGTATCTTCTTGTTGGAATCAAATATCAAGCATCGAAACGTTGTGTTGATGAACTTAGATATGTAAAGGATTGCTTGCTGCATCTATCAGAACTTTGGTGCCCTATTTTCCATCGTAATCATGGGTGGCACTAGATGAAGTATTCTATGTTACTCCAGTGTTTTCTTGTGTGTCCTCGACATATCGTGGCCGGGTGTTTTTAAACCCGCCCTGTAGTCTAGTCTCCTTGGTTGAGCTCTAAATAGACAGTATCCATCTATCTGGTTTCAAATTTTAAGTACCTGTTTTCTGTGGAGTGTAGAATGAGCTAATACTAGCTGTGGAATTGATTAGGCTGTGAATTGAAACAAGGTTAGTTTGTTTAAATATGATGAAAATAAAACGCTGTTTTAACGACTATACTCAAAAAGCTTAACGTTCTCAAAAATTTGCACATGTTGTGTGAGTCGTACAGATACCAAGAACTGTGGCATTTTTCGAAAGACTCCTTTGTAGAGATAGTTTATGGTGTTTTTTTGCCCCTTTGTCTTAAGTACGTAGCTGTGGTCCTTTCTGCACATGTTGGACGATGGTAGACTTGTGACAAAAAAGGGTACCATTATTGCGCCTAGTATAAGTGAGATAAAGGCGGAAAGTTTTGGAGTCTGGATATTTTATTGCTGTCAGATGTTAGCTTGAGCAATGAACGCTCGTTTTGGGTGTTTTAACTAAAAAGTCACTAAGACTGTTTGTGTTGTGTTTTCCGTATATGTGGATGCTCTGTAAGACAATATCAAAGCAACGGTGATTATTACATACGGGAAGAAGGTAACTTTTTTGGCAAATCTCCGGCATTTACAAAAATTGCTTAGCCGTCATAGAGCCAAACATCTAAAAACTAAGTATTTCGACCTCCCTCTATATCGCAGAAAACGTAGCACGTACTAATGCAAAGAAATACAAATCCGGGCCAATTCCTGGGCGTGAAAAAATGGAATTATCTCACCGGGTTCAGGCTATTCGGCGACTTGCTGCTACTGAGGGATGGAGGTCAACAATAAGGATATTGCGCAACCTTTTGTTACTTGAGGAAAAACACTAACTTATGTAGTTACTATTCATTGACGTAATAAATGAACACTTTTATTAATTGGCTCCGAACCATTTCGTCTGGCTGTTAGCCAAATACTTGCACATGCACAAACACTTTAAACTTTTTTCACATTCTTAGGGACAAAAGTCACTTAATCACTTAATTTATATAAAGCTCTAAATTAGGAGAAATCACTTATTAAACTATGTGAGACATAGTTAGAAATAAGCAAAATACGCGCGCGAAAACAAAGCCTTGCGCCTGCGCCGACTTAAGGGTTGGACCCCGACCAGTTTGAACGAGGGATGGTGCGCACGTGCGTTCGCCAAGGCTGCTCAAACCGAACTCCCCTTGTACCACTTTTCTGGCAAATGAATGTTTTCTGGTTATTTTTCGCATTTATAATTTTAGTTTGGAATTTTTATTAAAATATTATTTTCATGTCACAGACCACACAATGCCCGACCCGCGGAGCACGTCCTCGGTGCTGTGGGGCGGCTGCTCGGGCTCCGTGTGCGCTCGCGTGGCGCGCCGGGAGCTCGGGTACCACGCCGGCTGCCGCAGGGCCGACGCCCGCCTCGCGCACTCGGCCTTCGCCCCGCGCGGCACGCTGCGGCTGCAGGACGACGACGCGTACTTCAGCTGCACGATATTCCCGTGAGTGTGTGGAGGCAGCTCGGGTACTTGCGTTTAGAGATGGCGCTAGCGGCTGCACGATATTACACATGGGCAGGCCTGTCCCACTCCGCGTGTAGGTATCGAACTTGCAAGTACAGCGGCGTCCTCTCCGGAGGGGCCATTAGTAGAAAATCACGAACGAGCGGCGACGCACGCGCGACAGTTGCTTGCGATAGAAAGGAAACGCACTAGTACCTTGGCCTCTAACACAGACCTCGACAGTTTCGACAATCTATGTCATAAGATAGGATTAATGTGGTCGAAAAGGCCGTTAGTGCGCCAATGCGCGTGAGGACTGAATATTTTTAGCTCTTAGTGGGCAGACAGCTTTCTGTGTCAATATTTATTTTTGCTCTTATTATCGGGGGCCAGGCTCACTTCGGTCGATGCGCAGTCTAGTTGTTAAACTGCTAACATTTACAACCCTCGACTGTACATCTCAGTTCTTGAAAGCTCAGCGGTTTCAGATTCCAGAAAGACTTTAAACGCCCGCCGTTTTCCAAGTTAGGCTAATTTGATATCAAAGTCTAAGAATGATCCGTATTTACTTAAAATATTTTATAGCGAGGGGTGAAAGGCTATTTGTTTTAAGCGACATTTTTGCAACTTTACAGGAGAGCGTTTTAAAGTTTTCGATTTCGGA
>JABMDO010001223.1:0-17090 GCA_014851415.1 Cnaphalocrocis medinalis
CGAACCCACAGACCCTCGCTGGAGCGTGGGGCAAAGTGCGCTTGCTACCAAATGCATCACACTGACAAAAATAGGTACATTATTACATTTAAAATTACGTTATTTCTGGATTCAGCATATTCATCACGCTGATATAAGGTTTTGTGCTATACCTAAAGTTAAAAAAAAAGAAAGTGTATACGTAGATTTATGTGAAAGGAAAAACAAACAACTTTCTCACATTCGAATGAAGTTTGAGCTCTGTATCGCGCAACCACCATGTTTGGGTTCGGCCGAAAACTTTGCAAATACAATTCATTCTATTGCCGAGTCGGATACAAACAAAATACTTTTCCGACTACAAGGTTCCCTACATTTACTAGTGTTGCTATAGGCTTGAAACGCGAAAGCCGAAAATGCGAAACAAAGTTGTTGAGAATAGCCTTAGAGTCCCTAGAAGTATTAAATTAAAAGAACTATATAAAAGGTACACAATTTAATTACTTATTTACAATCACAATCACTTATTTTACACGTATCAAACTATAAAAACCCTAAAACATAAACAAACCATAAACTATATACAAAGAGTACGGTTGTGGCCGTCGCCAACATGGTCCCCCCGGTGTGGCAACACCAGAAGGTAAGAGGTGACGGTCACAACCAGTTATGAAAAGCACACAAAAACTACGAGGCGAAATGGTAAAGTCACACACAAAAGTGACTCGCCCACGTTAGTGAGTTGCGACAGGGACGTCGAGAGTCTTGAGGCTCCATATTCTTCCAGCTTCCTCCCATTAATCCCAAACTTCTGTGTCAGATTGCGAAACGATGGCTGGCTAAGGATCTCCAAAACCCCCACGGGTTGTGCCGCTGTCGCTTCGGCTGGTTTCACATAGGGCACTGCGTCTTCTTAGTGCCATTAGCATTAGCAGCTTCAGCATTTAGGCTTCCAAAATAACGAGGTAACGGCACGAATTGTGTGAATCGGCCGCCCATGGTGCGCCCGACATCCCCGGAAATATCTTCCATAGGGGATTTACCGCTACTCCTAAAGGATATGTCTATGGAGGCACGAAGCCGCTTCAATATATTATGATGCAGGCACGAAGTCGCAATGACAGCTGAAGTTGTGACGGTCAGCAACGATTGTCCTCGTCCATTGGCATCGACAAGCAGCTAGGCCAGCTGGCGCTTGCCATCTCATCGCATGTCCTCAAGTTCTCTTGAAGCATAGGCGGGTGAGCTATTCTGCACTTGCGAAGTCTTCTGGAGATGACTCTCGACGACCTGAAGCCAATTTCGAATTTCGAGTGTGGTCTAAAGGATGGTCAAAGGGGGTGACCAAAAGTGGAGTTCGCCTTTAATTTTTACTCGAGGAAGGCGGCTCTCGGGATGACACAAAATCTCTTCGCCACATAATTTCAAAAGCCCCTCGTAAAGAGAACCGAAAGCCGAAGGGCTGGCCACAGGCAGAAGGGCCGAGAGGCCCAAAGGACCGAGAGGCAGGAGAATCTTTAACATTAGGGGGCCCAGACTCTGAAGGGCACGTGGGCGAAGAGGACCCGCGTGTGGAGAGAGATCAAGCAAGAGGGTCCAAGCCTGGAGAATCAGGGACCAGGGCCTAGAGGCTCGACCCCAGTGGACCAGGGTTGAAGTATTAAGAGGTCCTGTGGCCGAGGTCCCATTCCGGAGAAATATGCCGCAGGGCTAGAAGCCGGGGGGCCAAACCGCTGAGATGGCGAGCCGGAAGGGCTAGTGTCGGGCCGGGAGGGCTAGTGGTCGGGCCGGAGTCCCAGGCAGCGGTAGGCACGGGGGCCCAACCGTCAGACTGGAAGGGAGTAGCGGTCGGGCAGGGAGCCCCATCCGTCAGACCGGAGGTCGAGAGTGGCAGGCCATTAGGCCAGCGGTCTGGTCGGAGGTCCCAGAGGTGGCGAGCCAGTAGCACCCGCGCAAAAGGAGGCAGGCCGGTAGGGTCCAGCCAAGAGGTGGCAGGCCAGGAAGAGCAGAAGGTACAGGACAGGGGGCCAGAAACGATAGTCAGAGTTCAAGTTCGCGCCACACTGTCTGAAGAGTGCGATAGAAACTCAGAGGCATTGTGGCCTACCACCATTGGCTCATCCTGGGAACCCGAGGGGCAGAGGCGTTGTGGCTTACCACCATTGGCTCATCCTGGGAACACGAGATGCGCTACCCGCGTAAACCTTGCTGAAAACAAGCCATCGGTCGGTCGGCCGTCAAAACAGGCAAATTTAACTGACCTTGTAGTCTTCGACACCGTGGCCGCCCAACGCTTCTATGGCTTGCGCTAATTGTAAAGTGTTTGTCTTTATAAACTTTATTACTTATGTTACAATTTTGCCGTGTACCTAATGTATAGTATAATTTCTTCATAGCTGGCGGCGGGCAAGGCACGCCCAATCGTGAGGTAGCGGGTGCGTTTGTGGGAGCGATCATTGTTGGTCGTGTCCCCTTTGTGTGCTCTGCAGAATAGGCAGGCGCGGGTGGAGCGACGGCCGTAACAACCGGCCTGCTCTCGTCACCTGTCGCGCCTACCGCAGCAGCACAAATGGGTGTAGGGACACGATTGTAGGGTGATGCGGCGGCTGCGTCCCCGGCAGCAGCCTGTGGGGGCGCCGTATGTGCGACCGTGTCTTGACCCTGAAATGAAAAATCAGTAGCTCCCTGCTGAATAGTGGCATCATGCCACTCGCTCACGCTGGCGCGCCCGGCCCGAGTGCTGGCGCGTCTCGAGCGGCGGCGGCGTCTCTGCTCGGCCTCGATGGCCGCGAGCTCGGCGAGATACTCCGCCTCCGCGCACTTCGCACCACTTTGTTGAGAATAGCCTTAGAGTCCCTAGAAGTATTAAATTAAAAGAACTATATAAGGTACACAATTTAATTACTTATTTACAATCACAATCACTTATTTTACACGACATTTATCAAACTATAAAAACCCTAAAACATAAACAAACCATAAACTATATACAAAGAGTACGGTTGTGGCCGTCGCCAACAAGAGTCTTGCATTTGTGTCTTCTACTTGTACCTAAATAACGAAAACGGATGATAAACTAAGTAGTTATTTCAATGTGTATTGTCATATTTTTTAAAATGTTCTTTCTTAGTATACCAAGACTTTCGCAAAACCGAAGTCAGATGTATTGATGTAAAATTAAGACTGCATAGACTGTGAAGAACGTCCACTGGCTCTACTGGCGTTTGATAAATAGCCTTGCCTCGCGCTTCAAAAGGTTTAGTGTTGGGTGTTATTATGTCTATTCATTTATTTATTTAGTGTAGGTATTTGAGTATAATATTTATATTTGTCTTGCATTTATTGATTCTGAAACCCATATCTGTCTAGCTGAGACTGGTGTTTATTAAAATCAAAGTTGACGCAAGAATGCAATACCTCTACCAAGACTGGACCATCATAAGCACCACTAGCGCCAACTCGCGGCGGAGTAAATCCCCGGTCCGCCGTCCCGTGTCCGCGTACACCCGCGCACCGAGCGCAGCCCGGCAATTGTCCGCGACAGCTTAATGGACGCCGAGCGAAGGACTCCTTGTACATTAGCCCAACATTGTACATTAGCACATAGAAACTACGAGTAGAGATAAACATATCACAGAGTTACAAATACCCATATATTCAGACTGGCTAATTATAAAATACTAGTGGCTCGCCGTCACTTCGTTTCTGGGCTTAATTTTGCTAAGAGTTCTAATCTTTGCCAATTGATGCTTTTCATGTGGGAGTCCTCATTTTTCAATCGATTAATCAACTAAATTCTGTGAATATTACAAGCTCATATTTCTTTGGTGTCAGTTCCTTGTGTACTGCTACCAAAATTGGCGCCCAACGTGGTATTTTCTATATTATTTATTTTTAAGCTATACGGTGCAAATAGCAGAATCGCAGAGTGTGTTACCATATATTTCACTATATTTATTTCACCATATTAGAACACTGAAAGGTACGTTTTTTGTAATAAAGCTGAACTAATTCAACAAAGTAATTTACTTTAGTTGCATTATTACTATATTGCATTATGTAACAGACGGGAATAACCGCGCCGTAAAATTTTAGGCACATAATTATGTACTTACCTACTGTTTGACGTCGCGCTAAATGGCGTTTATAATAATAAAAGAAAACCTACGACACAACGTAATAAGGTATGGGATCGTAACGATAAAAGAAATAATTGATCCTAATGCCATCTATAATACTTACTTATACTTTATTGCTACTACAGTCTGATAAATGCTACACGTTCAATGGACCAAGTAGGAGCCCCAAGTGCGACAAAGGACTTTACGTTACAAGTCTGATAAATTATTTTACTACAATCACTTAGTTCAGGGTTGAATTCTAAATAGCCGACAACGTATCGGCGACCTCTCTGATCTCGCAGATGTTTACTAGAGGCTGTGATTACTTACCTGCAAGTGACCCGCTTGCTCGATTGCCGTCTCTAATTTACTTAAAAAGAAACTGAAAGTGCTTTCGTTTTTATTCATTACTCTTATAAATTAGGTAAACTTAAACATTGTTAGAATAATAAACCGGAGCTTAGGCCGCGGTTGTGTGCTGAGCACGGAATAAGGAATTTTTAATTAAGCAAGTGTTACTTACTTAGCGGTTATGGCTACGGCGATTTCATTAGGTAATACATTAAGCTATATATAATACCTTTTAATGTAATGGTCGATCGTCTTGACGCGCGCTCAGCCGCGCGGAACACCCGGCGGAAGCATTTGATCCTCGCCGACATCAAACCACTCTCACTCATAATATTATTATCTTGAATCTGTTTAGCAGAAAATGGGGCATAAGATGATAATAATGATAATAATGTCCACTGATCGATATTTCGGCTTTCACCTACTTCCTTTCAGACTTCGACTCACACAATTTTACAGAAACATTCAAGTATAATAGATCTAATATTCTTACACATTTCTTACATTGATCTGATTTCGTACTGAGTAGCTTGAGCACTTGCGCTATAAAAATTTGACAACATCGGTAACACATAATTTAAACGCTTAGACAGCGAACAAAACCTAGTGTTTATAACACGAATATTTGTCCAGAGTTCATCGAACCCGACCTTTGGCGTATGAGGCAGGGTCCCTACGGCCAGTCCCCAGCTTGGTAATCAATCCCGAACCCCAAACGCAGTTGTCCAAAGTGCGATGCATTAGACACTGCTCCGCGAATTTTCCAAACTAACAAAGAGATACGCTTAAAATATCACATATTATGTTATTGTTATCATTAATATTAGTAGAACAACACTCGAAAAATTTATCGCTTGAAATACAAAGAGAGAAACAGTTAGTTTTCTTGGCACCGCGCCCCCAAGCAACAGTAAAATAAGTCTAGTCGTCTGATTTTAGAAGTTCAACTTAAATAATAGCCGTCGTAAAGAACCGCGAATATCATGAACTCAGTTCTAAGCCTATTGTTCATTTCTAGAAAACGAGATTCTGTGAAAAATTGAGTGCTTATGAGAGAGCCGGCGTCAGTGTGAAAATAACGTTTTTCTAACTTTTGGGACCGCAACGCCAAAGATTTAATAACCATGGTATAACTCAGTCGCCCGACGAAGAGAGCGACATCTGGAGGTTCCATGCGAGACGATCTACTTTACGACCGATTGATGCGATGCGATATCGTTATCGTTTGGTCGGATCGTAAATGCCGCCCATAGGTACACGAACGATTACCTTTACTGTTTCTGACGGATCACCTGTAATAAGCTCGATTGCCGCTCCCCCCAGACCTCAACAGCAAAGAGTCCCAAGTGCGCTGCCAACCTTTATCTACTGGGCCTACTTGGGCCTCCGGCACTATCGCTCATGAGTAAGTGAACCATCGAATCATTGATCGTAAGAGCCACCACTGTCGATTCATTGTTACGATATTCATTTTGTTACGATCTCTGATATCATCTTCGGAAATAAATCGATTACGCTCTTGACATACACATCGATTGTCGTTTCAATTTATCTCAAGCGCGGTACGATGATGATGTATCGTACCGTATATAACTCTTAAGGGTCAACGCTGAATAGGATCGGAAATATATGAAATGTTTGATTTATTATTATTCTTCGGAGTATGTGACCTTTTGTTTCTCGGATTATGTTAGGCCTCACGGAAAGGATGGAAGAGGGTTGCAATGTCAAAATGCATGCGCTGGCATGACGTCGTGCGGCAGATCTTCATGAGCTGAAAGTCAGGGACTGGCGGTGAAACCACGAGTGATCGAGACCAGTGTAGAAAAAGATACTTTTGGTTGTTGAGCTATCGGAGTTCACGCTATAAACCTACGATAATACGTAGTAGCATTTATAAGTGCAAAGGTGGCAATAACAGCCCTGACAAACACTGCTGTCATCGTCACAGCTATTTATCTTAATTGCGGTTAATTAATCTACAATTTGCATAGTAATGGAGCGGTGAAATAACTCGCCGGGACAGCGAAGCGCGCGGCCGCGGGATGAGTGATGCGGCTGCGCACGCGCGGCTTCCATGCGCCGCGCTCGTAAATATGACACAAAAGCATGGCGCCGCACAGGGTTGCCAAATATCACAAATACTACTTACTCCACTGGCTCAGCGACCCTAAACGAGTTTTGGCCACCAAACAAGAGTTGTTCCACCAAACATGTTCCACCACTTTGGTGGAACATGCACTACTCGTTGTTGCCTGCCATTCAATATTACAAATACAAATGGAAAAATCATCTATTCAAGTTAGGCAACACTTATGAATATCAGAACAATAAATTACGGCTTTTTCGAAGTGTCGAATTCTACTGAGAAAACTCCAGCAGAACTCATCATTATTACATTACTTTTTTATTTTAAAATTACTTATAACAAGTTACAACGCTTTCTTTTGAGAATCAATACATATCATCAAACTGCTTTAGGTACATTTTAAATTGTAAAACTGAAACCAACCAATGGAACTCTGGTACATGCTTTATCAGATGACCCACTTACTCGCTCTTTCTTTTTATCTACAATCGCATAAAAATAATTTGTTTAAATATCTTAAATATGGTAGTGATTTTTGTTGTTCCGTAAGTATAAAGAACAAGGACACGACTATACTTAATTTTAATCAATATCTATATTAATATGATGAATAAAACGGTTTTTTATATATTTCATATATTACGTTACCGTGTCATTCCTGAGGGAAAGTATTTAGGGTAGGTAGTATTTAGTAATACTTTTTAGTTGTACACAAAAGTGAAAGTTAGCAGCCCTACCATGACGCGAATGTGACAGGATTACTGATATTAAGAGTGTCTTCGTCTGTAGTGCCCGATGTCTGGTTTCATTACTTTAATAACTTTTAACGATTAAACTGAAATGCATCGGTTGCAGGTGCTTCGTGGTTTGCCTTTTATTCACAGTCCTGGTGATCGTTCTGTTGTGTACCTAATGTAATGAATGAATAGTACTTAAATACATTAAAAAAAACTGGATATTCACAGTTTTGGTACTTCTAGTATATTAAACCTTTATTTTTTGGCAATTGTACAATACAAGGTGGCTGGCCGCAACCTCCAAAATTTTGGAAAGTTTTTCCAATTGCTAATACTAATCAAACTATACAACTAATATACTCTATCCCCACAATGGTGACGCCGTCCTAATAGTCATCTATTTCTATCCTTGCCCATCAGCCAAAAACACCTTGTTGCTCTTTACACGAAAGCAGGTTACGTAAGTCAACCTGACCCGCCCGCGCGCACCAATACGCTTTTTTATTTCCCAGTCGGCGCCCGCAGCGCCCGGCCTGGAGCGTGTTCCCGCGTAATTGTCCCTATTAGTACACTCATCTATCATTATCTATTTGGCAAAATATTGTTGCTAAGTACCGAAATCCACATGACCTGTAGACTACCTAATACACATGGTATGAAAGAAAGAAAGAAGAATGAAAATACATTTATTAATTTTGGCACCAGAATATTTATGATACATACTAATGACACAAACACAATGAATACAAACGCCAACTAAATACCAGTTGTCTAATACGGTTGGCTGATCACATTTAATAACTAATTTTAATCTATCTTCTTCTCAGTATTTATAAATCGGTTATTATAGACAACAACGTTTAAAGGGAAATTGAAATATCTGGTGATTTTATCGCCCAGAGCCATCTATTTCTACTGCTTGAACTATTGTTTTATATAACGAATAAGGTGGCCACTATGGTATACAGTGGTAGTTAAATAGGGTACTATAATAAAAGATTTTGCATTTCTAAACTGCCTTAACGGCTCTCGTTAATGTCAGTTATAATATTGATAGTACTTGAGATGGGTAATAACCGTAAATAATATTACGATGGTGCCTACAGATGTTGGCGACACTTTATAAAGATAATCATATTTTCGCACTACGGAATAAATTGTAAAACTTGGGCCCACGCCGACTGCTCGGGACGGTCGGGTCGGTCAGCTTTACCGACAACAAATGGGTTGCCTAATGGGCTCCAATTATCCAAATGTAAACTTATGAACTTATTAAAAATTTGAACTTGACAATGTTTAGCGGTAACTCGTTCATTATTGTTTACGTCTGTAGTTAACACTGGATTTTTTCCGTGTTCTTTAGCAAACAATCTCCACGCTACATCAGCATCGTAAATCCTTCGGCCTTGAAATAACACACAAGACTGCTCATTAAATATTACGTGTTAATAAACTAAAGAGTAGGAACGTTTAAATAATGTTGCAGCAAATATTTTAATCGGTTATGGAGAGACATAATACTCTTTTAATCATCCGGTTGATTAGCGTTGACGAAAACTTCAAGCCCCTGGAGATTAGCTTCGGGTCAGAAAAAAGCTTTGGAGATTCTTTACGCAGTAAAGGTGAGGTTAAAGTTCATAAAAGTATTCTAAAATATAAATTTTCTTTGGTGAATTACCAGTATACCTACAGTCTCTACACTCTAGAGACACACAAGAAGTGTGATAGTGACGGGGATACAATACACAAGCACTAAATCACGGAATTCCAACGTTCATTTCTTGAGCCAACACTTTTTTTCATAACATCGTTTGACGATAATAGTACTCTAGTACGTACGTAAAACTTGCACGTACTAAATCAAATAGCAATCGAGCTCCTCTGGCGGCCGCGGCAGGAGCCTGCGTCCGCAGGGACTGCTGCCGATGAACTTCCCAATCACGAAGCTATAGATCACTATCCGGAGGTGCCGATGCGATGAAAACTTGATAAGGGTTAAAAAGGAAAGCTACAGTATCAAGATTTGTGTCAGTTGCAAGAAAAAAATGTTTTATCACATTCAGGAGCCGTTCCACTGAACTACCGTCGTTTTAAAATGCTGACTAAATAATGTTACGATTCTTATATACGCTCTGCAATAGAATTTATATTAATGTGTTAGGTCAATATTCCGTTGTGCACTACGCACAACAACAATTGACTCAACCAGCCCGTGGTAATCGAATTCTGGAAAGTTCAAGAGAGATCAAGCATTGGGTAGTAGTCTCACGATGATCATAAATATATAGATGCAATATGCCTGCGAGCATTCTAGAATAAGTGTCACGATATTTCCAGAAGCGTAAATCTAGAAACTTCCATTATCTTACAGTAGGGTCACTCCAAGGTCTACGCTAGTATAAATAGTGACGACTTGCGATGTCATTTGGAAAGCAAAGCGAGTTAACTTACGACGAGAGCTAATCACAAAATAAATTAATTCGTCTTCGATTGAATTTAATTTCTTACGAACTAGTAATGACTAAGCAGATTATCTGCGAAGTTTTTCCCGCAACAATGGCTGTAACTTTAGCGTCGATGCAGATACAAGTGACTTGAGGATGGTTCACAGAGAACAATGAACGCTTAGTTGTCGCAGCAATGTTCTTTAATCTAGCCAAAAATCTGGGCGATGTCAGTCCAATTACGCCGCGCCCTCGGCTCCCCCCGGGCTCTCGAGGCGCCCGGGCTAATTAGCGCGCCCTCTCGCATCGGAACTATTCGCTGTGTCTCACCTGACTGCGGTGAGTGATCTCGAACGCGACCTACTTGATCGACTAGCAAGTATCATGTTTCTTATTCACAGTATTCAATAGCTCAAACAGTTCAACTCAATTCAATTCCTATACTGCACATGTTGGTATACTCTATTTTGTAGTGGGACAAAATGTGTAATTGTAACTAACTTCAAAAAATATAAAATGTATCAAAACTGTCGCTTTAAAAGAAATATCTCCATTAAGCGCTAATGACATACGCCTCGTACGCGTGGCCCGCATTAGCCGCTCGCAAACACAAGCCGCGCTGCGCACGAGCCGCGGCGCGGGCCGAGGTTAAACGACATTCGACGATGAGCCGCCTAATTAATTTAAATTAAGCAAACACCAGCGTCGGGCTGCAGCTTGCGCCGTACAACAACAGTGCGGTAACTAACTCTCATTTTTATTTTGCAAAAATTCGCATATGCATGAATAAGAGGGTATAAAAAATATATTCGGCCGCAATACCTTAATATAGAAAACAAAAAAGAATATGACAACCATCTTTCATATTGTACCTACAAACTTTACCAAAACCGTTAACAAACTAGATATCTTGACAAATATAGAAGAAAATAGACATGTGAGAAAATTATATAAGGTCATATTGAACAACCTGTGATTAATCAACAAGTCGAAACAGATGAAAATAAAAGCGCTCTGTCTTAGTTGAAGCCTGAGTGGGGACATACTCGTGAATAGCCTTGTTATTGCCAGATAAGTTATCAACTAAAAATTTGATTTTTATTTTAGCTGAACTTTTTATAGATCAATATTTTTTGATAGTAATGCTTAGAATACAAAATGTTTTTAGTCTATCTTTCATGTTTTAAGTAGCCTTTTGACGTGTATTATTTATTGCTTTTTAATAAATACGCTCTTTTTTTAGAGGTAAAACATTTCTGTATTAGAAATACATACCATATTATGCGGTGAACCTCAGAAGAGTTTTTGAAAAGCACTGAAATCTAATGACATTATTTATAAAAAAGCTTACCGCATAAAGTAAGCATAATCAGCATAGTAAGATTTAATTATTTTTTTTTTATGTTTGTGTTGACATCTTTTTTTTTTTTTTTTTTTAAATCAATTGAGTAATTATTTATTGGACAAAGGTAATAGGGAAAGCACAAAAGAAAAAACAGTAACTATAATCTAAAGCTAAAATAAACTACCTACCAAAAAAAAAAGAAAAAAGTTAAAACAGAGTAGGCCCCTGTGGCAATGTTCCCAAAATGCTGGCAGCATTACCTCGTTGGATAGCGATGGAAATTTCGCTGGGCGAAGTAGCTGCCGGCTTTGGGTCTCCCGTGACTTCAACTAAGCGCTTAGGTTAAGTCTCGGAAGAAAGAGACAGCATCGGGACCCCACGGGCCCAGTGTTTCGACACCGAAAGCTAAAGCTACGAAGTGGTAGGTACCGGATAGATGCCTATACTTCGCAGCTTTCAGTTTTCTCTGCAGCTTCGGCCGCGGCTCCGGCATTCCTCATAGTCCGGGAAGATGGGAAGGTGCCAGGGTATCAACACATGTAGCGTCCCACACAGGGCACGTCCCATCCTCCAAGGGATGAGAGACATTCCGTCTGGCCTGAAGTATTTTGGGTAAATAAAGAAAACTTCGTTAACACCGGCCCATTACAAAATATAATCACAAACAGAGTAACCCTGACAACCGCCATAGACGTCTTACCACAGACACTACATTCCTCCACACTAAAACAATACATACTAAATAATAATAAAAAACAAACTAATTAAAAACCTTAAACTAAAACATAAATTAAAACATTATTTCAAGTTTTGTAGTTAGGCTGGTGTCCTAACTCGGCACTGCCTTAGAGGCCGTGGCGTTCGGCTCTGGGGCGGCGGCGCGGCAGGCAAGGCGAGCGGGCACTCCGGCGCGAGTGGCGCCCCCGTGCTCGTGGAGCTACCCGCGCGCGGCTGGCACGCTTCCGCTCGCGACGACATCCCCGAAGCCGACGGCCCCTCCGACCGGTCTCCACCGCGGATAACCTCCGCAACCTGACTGCTTCCCTGCGTATCAGTGCCGACGACTAGCGAACTCGTGGCAGGCGTGGTCGCCGCCAGCGACAAACCACCTCTGCCGACCCGTTTGCGTAATTGATCAACATGCCTGTGATTGACCGATCCATCCCCGCCTAAAACCCTAAAATCACTGGTACCGTGACTATCTTCTACGTGCCCCGGAGCCCATTTAGCCGCCCCCGAAAACTGTCTATACCAGACTTGCTCCCCTTTATCAAATGCCCTGTTGGCGCCTCCTGCAGCTCCCGCCTGCCGCTGCTGCGCTCTGGAAACTTGTGTTTCCCTATCCGGCTTAAGCACATCTAGCCTTGTGCGTATCCGCCTACCTAACAAAAGCATAGCCGGGCTTTGGCCCGTGGTAGAGTGCTCTACATTCCTGTAGTGCATTAAAAATGTTAATAGGGCTCTGTCTACCCTTTCTCTGGAAAGAACTGCCTTCTTCACGACCTGTTTTAAAGTGCGGACAGCGTTCTCGGCTAAACCATTTGAAGAAGGATGGTATGGCGCCGTAAAGATGTGTTCAATCCCATTATTTTTGTTAAAATTACTAAACTCCTGTGATATAAACTGAGGACCATTATCGCTCACTATTTGCTTTGGGAACCCGAACCTACTGAATAATTCACTTAACCTATCAATCAACCACGCGGTTGTAGTACTAGTGGCGTTGAAAACTTCAATCCACTTAGACATTGCATCAACAACGACCAAGTAAGTTTTCCCGCCGATTGGCCCCATGAAATCTAGGTGCAGCCTCGTCCAGGGACGCGAGGGCCACGGCCACATGCGCGGCGCCTGCCGCGGCGGCGCGTCCGCCTGCGCCGCGCACACGCCGCACTCGCGGCACATGCGCTCCACCGCCTCGTCCACTCCGGCCCACCACACGTAGCTCCTAGCTAAAGCCTTAGACTTCACTATCCCCATGTGGGGTTCATGAATCATTTTGAGAACTCTTTCTCTACAATTTCCTGGCACTACTAATCTATGCCCCCACATAACGCAACCCATCTCCTCATAGAGTTCGTTTTTCCTATTGAAATAGGGTTTTCAGAGTAGTTTCCTCGCAATGAGTGGGCCAACCGTCCCTTATAAAGCTTAAAATCTTCGACAAACCTGGATCTCGACTGGTCTCCCTCTTAACTTCCGTATGATTTAATAACAGAGATTCTTCTACGAAATGTAAATACGTCTGTTCTGGCAAAACATTGCCTACATGATCGCTTTTACAAATTGGAAGGCGCGAAAAACCGTCCGCACCATTGTCAGTAGTGTGAACATACTCTATGTCGAACGTATAAGCTGACAAAATAATCGCCCACCTTTGCATGCGGCTCGCAACCATGGTCGGAATACCCGTGTTGGGCCCAAAGATTGATACCAATGGTTTATGATCTGTGCGTAAGGTAAAATGACGTCCGTACAAATACTGATGAAACTTATGCACCGAAAAAATAATAGCTAACGCTTCCCTGTGAATCTGTGAGTAGTTTTTCTCCGCTTCGCTCAAAGTGCGCGACGCGTAAGCCACCGGCCGCTCCCCGCGCCCGTCCTCGCCGCGCTGCGACAGCACGCCGCCCAACCCGCGCCCGCTCGCGTCACATGTAAGAAACAACGGTTTCTTCGGATCGTAATGAGCTAAAACCTCCGCGCTTGACAGCGACGACTTAATCTCATTAAATGCCTTTTCACATCCCGGTGACCAATAAAAGATTTTGTCTTTCTTTAGCAGTTCATACAACGGAACTAACTTATCACTCATGTTCCTCACAAATTTCCCATAAAAGTTAATAATGCCTAAAAACGAACGTACCTCTGTAACATTAGTCGGCCTAGGTATCTTTGTAATAGCCTCTACTTTAGCTGGATCAGTCTTTAAGCCATGTTTACTCAACACGTAACCTAAATAGTGGACTTCGTCCACTAGAAAAACGCACTTGCTAGCCTTCAACTTTAAACCGTGCTCCTGCAGCCTACTAAAAACTGCATCTAAAGCCTGTAAATGGATTTCTTTAGTCTTTCCTCCTATTATAACGTCATCAAGAAACACCTCCACGTTAGGAATACCTTTTAAAAGATTACACATGATACGCTGAAATATCCCGGGGCTTGAAGACAGACCGAAAACCAATCTATTGTACCTATACAGGCCGCGATGTGTGTTCACTACTGTATAACTCTTGGTATCGTCCAACTCAATTTGGTTATAAGCCTGGGAGAGATCAATTTTAGAAAAATAGCGTGCCCCATTAAAATTAACCATCAAATCGTCAATACGAGGCAAAGGATATCGATCAATTAGCAATACAGGGTTAAGAGTCGCTTTATAATCCGCACAAATCCGCAACGAACCATCGGCCTTGTTGACGGGCACCAGCGGCGAAGCCCAGTCGGAGCAGTCGACGGGCTCGATGATGCCGTCCCGCAGCATGGCGTCCAGCTCCTGGTCGATGCGCTCCCGCAGCGCGTACGGCACCGGCCGCGCGCGCTGGAACACCGGCGTCGCGCCCGCGCGCACCCGCAGCGTCGCCTTGCCTCCCGTGTACCGCCCCAGGCCTCCGCTGAACAAATCCTTATACCTGCGCAATAAATCCTCGATGTCAAAAGAAACCTGGTTTTTACCGCCAGCAATATTATGACACTTAGAAAAAATTGGAATTTTAATATTTAACTCAGCTAACCACTGTCTCCCTAGTAACGAAGTAGTACCTCCTCCTACAACAAAAAGTTCTAATGGTTTTGAAACATTTTCATAGGTTACCGTTGGCTTGATAATACCAACCGGCCTAATTTTCGAACCATCATAAAAATGTAATGTCAAGTTGCTGTTTTCCATGGCCAGATGCTTGAAATACATGTTATAAGTCTCTGTACTTATGCAGGAAATGGCTGTGCCTGTATCGACTTCCATTTTTATTATTTGTTTTTCGACCATAATAGGTAAACTCACCGCACGGTAATCATTTAGGCTCAAGAGGTGAAAATCTTCCTGGGCCTCGAGTGTCTCGTCCTCATTCCCGCTGTTTCCCGCAGTCGTGCCGTCGAAGCGAACTCTTGGTTGCCGTCTAGGACACACTCGTCTCAGATGGCCCACCTGTCTGCACCTACTACACTCGTAAGACCTGTAACGATATTCATTACCGCGTAACCCGCCACCTGCTTGTGGAGAGTCGCACTCGGAATTTCCGCGGCCAGCAGATACTGCCATCACCGCCGCTGTCTCCTCGTCAACCACGTCGTGAACTTTTTTTTGATCGACCACGGCCGCGTCCTTTTCCGCCGCTTCTAAAGATGTGGCAATTTGTACAGCTTGGTTGAAATTTACAGAGTCATTTCCGACAAAAAGTCTCTGGCGGATGAGGTCACTCCTCAAACCGCATACGAACTGATCCCTTAAATTTTCGTTCAAGTTCGTTCCAAACTTGCAGTGTTGTGACAGTTTCTTCAGTTCAGCAACATAATCTCCGATAGATTCAGCCTTGTTTTGGTTTTTATGCCTGAACCTGAATCGTTCCGCAAGAACTGAGGGCGTAGGTTGTAGGTGTTGCCGCATCAGTTCCACCGCGTCAGCGAACAGTAAATCCGCCGGCTTCTCAGGGCTCGCTAGGTTTAGAAGAATTTCGTAAGCTTCGTCACCCATAGAAGCAATTAAAGTCGGCATTTTAAATTCTTCTTTAATGTTTATTGACAATAAAATACATATCTACCCTGTCAATGTATGTAGACCAACTCCCACTTTTCACGTTAAACTCCGCGATTTTTCCGACTGACATTTTGTATAGTCTTTTTCCGCTGTATTTTCCGCAATAATTGTGTTTTATCTCGTCGCCATTGAAGTATTTTTGGGTAAATAAAGAAAACTTCGTTAACCGGCCATTACAAAATATAATCACAACAGAGTAACCCTGACAACCGCCATAGACGTCTTACCACAGACACTACATGGCCTCTTGCCATCATCACGTGAAATGCCGTTATTTTTTTTTATTAGTACTGAAATTACATAACATTCATTGGTCGTGCATAATGTTACACAGAGAGATTCGTTACGACATAATGCTGCCGGAACGTTCAGAGGTACATAGCATAATGTACACATTATCTTCTTATTTCGAGCGCAAAGCTCCGCATCAGCGTGTGGGCTAAAAGCTGCAAGAAGCTCGCAAAAAGCTCCCGAATCTAATTACGTTGTATCTGCGCGAGTATTTCGCGAAATTTAGCACGTGTTGTTTTGTTTATGGAAATGGAAATTTATGGAGCAAAATGTGTTCAATCGTAAATTTTTCACAAAAAATAAACAAACATTTGAGATTACTTTGTTGGTATCTCTGAGTCTGAAAAACAGATAGGCATCATTCACCTGTATTAAAGCTTTTATTTTATCGCACTTTCCATATGGTGTACTATGAAAATGAATGCAATGTTAATTTCGATTCTATGCAGTGAGAATAAGGATAACTTTGAAATGCCAATCGCTTTACAGAAAATCGAGCCGAGCGAGATGTCGATCGCAGGAATATGTCTTTGTTCAATGGGTTGCCATCATAAAAAAAAAACCTTTGTGTATAACTTACGCAAAGTTTATATTTCTTCTTCTGGGGAACTTTCAAATATGAATAATTTAAAGGAATGATACGTTGGAATTAATAATGTCTTTTTTATTTTTTTAATTTTAAACCATGATAAACGACAAGTTTTATGTAAGAGTCGGTGATATGGTAGTTTTAATTATAATAAATATGCAACACTTGGCGTCTGGACATCACCATTATGGCGGCGGTAAAATAATTTGAAAGATTGTATTATTCTGGCGACAAAAATAAAGTGTAAAAATTGCTTATTATTTAATAATGGTTCTCACTTGTTGTGTGATAGGATGCAAAAGTGAATCATACAAAGGTTGCGGTGTTTCTTTTCATAAGTAAGTATTTAGTAAGGTTTTATTTTTGCATTGAGTAGGGTGTCCATTTC
>JABMDO010001224.1:0-17359 GCA_014851415.1 Cnaphalocrocis medinalis
AAAATGAATGCAATGTTAATTTCGATTCTATGCAGTGAGAATAAGGATAACTTTGAAATGCCAAATCGCTTTACAGAAAATCGAGCCGAGCGAGATGTCGATCTGCAGGAATATGTCTTTGTCTAATGGGTTGCCATCATAAAAAAAAAACCTTTGTGGTATAACTTACGCAAAGTTTATATTTCTTCTTCTGGGGAACTTTCAAAATATTGAATAATTTAAAGGAATGATACGTTGGAATTAATAATGTCTTTTTTATTTTTTTAATTTTAAACCATGATAAACGACAAGTTTTATGTAAGAGTCGGTGATATGGTAGTTTTAATTATAATAAATATGCAACACTTGGCGTCTGGACATCACCATTATGGCGGCGGTAAAAATAATTTGAAAGATTGTATTATTCTGGCGACAAAAATAAAGTGTAAAATTGTGCTTATTTATTTAATAATGGTTCTCACTTGTTTGTGATAGGATGCAAAAGTGAATCATACAAAGGTTGCGGTGTTCTTTTCATAAGTAAGTATTTAGTAAGGTTTTATTTTTGCATTGAGTAGGGTGTCCATTTCGCTTGTCATCTAAAGACTGGATTTTTTACTGTTTCAGATTTCCAAAGAATGAAGAAATAAAATAAAAAGGTGGCTTACCGTCATACCGGGAAAAATCACTAAACATTCAGCTGTTTGCGGCTTGCACTTCACAGGTAAAGATTTCAAGACCCATCCTGCCGCATCAAGGAAAATGTTGGAAGTTAAGGCTGTACCTTCCATCTTTCCCGTTGTAAGTATTTCCGAATTGGGTTAATAATGTTAAAAGGTAACTTTAAAAATGTTATTAGACAGAGGTGACTAAAAATAATGATGACAATGTGAAATTAAACTTGAGTGAGACATGTGAGGCATGTAAAGCAATATAAATTTAATATTTTTTAAATTAAATAATGCTTTTATAAAGACACCGGGTTTTCATTTATTTCAAATTTGCATTAGAGAGATTTGATAATATTTTGTTAAATTAAATAATGCTTTTATAAAGACACCGGGTTTTCATTTATTTCAAATTTGCATTAGAGAGATTTGATCCCCTAAGATCAAGTCTACCTGTTACTGGGATCAAGTCTCCCAGAATAGGGGACACTTGATCCTTTTGGAAACTTCTGGGAAAATGCAAAAAATATATATATGAAGCACTAATAAATATAATAATCAAATAATGAGGAACAGTAGTTAACAAAATTGCCTACCTATGTACGATTTGTTTTTATAGAACTAACAATGGGGATCAAGAGTCCCTAGTTTCCCCAAGAGTTTGTGTAAAAAATTTAATTTTAGTCAATATTCTTGCTCCATAGAACCTTCAAATCGTAAAGTATGTACGTTTGTATGAACAATACGCTATGGCCGGTTAAATGTGCCGCAGAGTGTATTATTATAAGTAGGTAAATAGAAAATCTAATAGGGCTAGCACAAACTTTTCGAAAAGTCGGTAGTCTCTTCGTATCGTACGTATACATAATAAGGAATTTTAATTTGGAACTTGTGTTTTTTCATACAAAATTGCTCATAAATACTCAAACGATACTTTGAAACGTTCGTGCTAGCCCTTCTAGTTTGAATGGGCTTCACGAGTTTCCTAGAGAAAGCGATGTCCGACTCCCACGTGGGTGGACTGAGTTTGACAAACAATAATTGTAATCGAAAATCTAAATCGTGTGGTCACCTTATTAGAGTAGGACGCCAATCAAGTTAAAGACATCTCACGAGGCTCGAATGCAAGTAATGAGTACGCCATCTAGTTATAGTGTAAAATCTTTGAAAAAAATACAGATTCCCTTTGGTCTATCAATCAAATTGGGCTTGTCATTTTTCATTTGGACGCAGGGCGTCAATTATTAATTTATTTGTTTTTTTTAATTTGCTGATATCTGAACATTAAAAATGTCGAGAAGTTTGCGCCGGGAGTGGCTATGTTGGCTATTTAAATGAATATAAGTAATCTTTGATTCGCCTTTTTCTGACGTCGCCGGTAAGTTGGCATGGGTGATTACGTAACCCTCATCCTCACTTTTCTCATGTAATTCCCACATGTGCTAAACCAATTTTCATTGTTTTAGGCTGATGAAATGATTTATTAAGTTTTTTTTTCTATAAAATAAACTGATGGGTTGAATCAGTACATCGCATCACTTCTTCCTCATGGGTAAGCACGCTTGCTTATTACTTTCTATTTTTCTTCTGTTCTACGCCTATTACTGCGTTTTGATACTTTTGTGCATCTATTGTTGTGCACTGAAGATTTTGGTTTGTCGCATCGCACCACGTGTTGTGTTATGTAACACTTTTTTTCTCACAGCTGCACCATCTTGTGTTGGCTTGCTGTGCTAATGCTTTCTTTGTGTGCACATTTCAGGCATACAAAGCCCTCTTTATGCAAGGATGTTGGTCAGGCGTTCCAACGAGCACCCCAGGATTTATAACCGGTCAGCCATGTGTGCTGATACTTGGAGGTGTCTCCGTGGGCTTCGTGGGACAACAATATCCCTTTCTACCTAGCATTAAGTATTATGTAATGCTTCTATTAAGGTACCCATTTTAATTTTATTATTTCTACTCGGGAGTATGATTTATTTTCTATATAACCTAAACATTATTTTAGTAAGATAATTTTCTTCATAACCTAAATAATATCATTGAGTAAAGTAAGATAGCTTATTTTATATAAGCAATTCTACGTCTAATATATAATGAGTTAGAAATTTTTTTATGATATTCTATTTGTTAGGATTAACTTACAAATAAAAACAAATTTCCTTTTTTTTTAACCTTAAAAGAATTAAATTAGCTTCCACCTTTTGTTATTATTCTGAGAATTTAAAACAACTGTTCTTGTTTTATCACATGATAAATATCTTGTAACTTAGACTAAACTTACCTGTTTAAGTTTAATTTTAACTCTTAAAATTAAGTGTTTAAAAGCCAGAAACAAAATTTAACCATTTTAATTGCATGTAGAAATATTTACATTGATTTTAAAATATACATTCAGCCCTCATATATACAATCTTTTTATTTGACTCCCTTTAGTTAGTAAATTTCTTTCTTGCTTAGATAGTCAAAGCAAGTGGTGCCCTCTCACAGCTTTTTGTTTAGATTCCTGGGAGCGCCTCAGAATCCACGGAGCTAGCTTTACATACAGCCTCATAATATCCTAGGCACACAGGTTACACAAGTTTGTATGGATTTTTCCTACCAAGAGCACCACAAGCAAAGAGACTTTAGACAAACTAAGGATCTTTCAGCAACATTTTGGAAATCCAATCAGGATTATATCAGACAGAGGGACGGCATTCACGAGTAATGAATTCAAAGAGTTTTGCCAGGAAGAAGGAATTCAACATGTAACAATTACAACTGGTATACCAAGAGGGAATGGACAAGTTGAACGTATATTATTTCAGTGTTAACGAAGCTATGTATTGAGAATCCTACATTGTGGTACAGACATGTAAGTCGTTTACAAAGATCTCTTAACAGTACTTACCAGCGCAGTGTGGACAGTACTCCATTCGAACTACTAATGGGAACAAAAATGAAAATGAAGGAAGATGTTGAAATATATGATTTATTATCACAAGAGCGCAGAAACAGCTATGTACAGGAGAGAGAAGAAAAAAGGAAGGATGCTAAGCGACAGATATTGAAAATCCAAGAGGAAAATATCAAGAACTTTAATAAGAAGAGGAAAAGAAGTATTTGCTATCAGTATGGAGATGTAGTAGCTATAAAAAAGACACAGTATGGAGTGGGGATGAAGTTAAAACCTAAGTATTTGGGACCGTACAGGGTTACATCTGTGAAAGGCAAAGACAGGTATGATGTGGAAAAGATGGATATTTCAGCAGAAGGTCCTAGGAGGACATCATCATCAGCTGATTACATGAAGCCTTGGCCGGATCCTCTCAGTCAACCAGTAAGTAGTTAGGTGGATTTCTATATTTTTGTTTATTTTTAAAATATTATTTTTATGTTGGTGTAAGGCGAAATGTTGTTGTGTTAATGTTAGGTTTTTAATTAGGTTGTTGTTGGCTGAGGATAAGCAGAAATGAAACAGTTTGTATGGGTAAAGGTTTTTATTTTAAAAGAAAATATATTGTTTTGTTATTGGTTGTTATCCCATGATAAAGATTTGTTGTCATGTTTAGATTTTAACGTTGTTATTGTAAGCTTAAGAGTCTGAGGGCAGACTAACTGCAGGATGGCCGAGTGTGGGATTATGGAAGAGTAAAACGGAACGTAAGACGAGTAGAATGGAACGGAGTATGAATGAAAGGAGAATGAATGACCGGAGAGAACGAGTGAGTTAACTGTGGGTGAGAGACGACGAAAGACGTGAATTTGGGAGCTGCTGTATTTTGTTGCAATAAAGAAGATTTTTATACCGTGGAATCCTGTTTCCTTTGATCGAGTCCCACATTTATTTATATATTATTACACAAAAAAAATAACTAAGCTACCATCGCTAGATCTGTTTCTAGAAACATCGAAGACTTCTAATTGTCAATTATTTCTATTTTTGCAATGTCATGTTTTATTCACTCGGTCCATTATTTATCACTAGCATTTAACTTGAATGGTTCGTTAGTGAAAACGTGTGATACTGAAATCCATAGCATAACGACAATTACTGGGTAAACAGAGACAAATTAATGTTAATTAATGTCTTTGAGTGCGGCAGTAAAAGTTGGATACATGTATAATTGTATCGAAAAAGGCAAATACGGTTTAATTCTTATTATGTAACGTACGTAGCCACACATCAAAATATACAAAAATGACAAAGGAGGAGGGGATCTCTGGGCCCAAAGTTATCAAGATGAAAAGCATCCTCAAAAATCGGTTATATTTTTGTAAAGAAACTCACAAAATACTAGACCATTTTACAATCCAGAATATTAGAAAACTTAAAAACATCTTATTAAACTAACTATCATTAGAAAGCGAATTTGATGACAACACAATAATCGTTAAAATGTATGAAAATCGTGTAAGAAATTGATAATCGATATTGTACCTAATCAATGAAGTACTCGGACTAATTAGAACTCTTCCGAGTTGAAGTATGAGGTGATGTATTTTTCTTTTTCATAAAGAAAAATTGATTTGACAAGTGTCAATAAAACCACAGAGTACATTGTATTATATAGTAATAGAGATACAACTCAGCCTTTTTTGTGGAAATGCGATAGGTAGTGCTGCCTCTGAACGCGAGCTTTGGAATTAATAGTATGAATGTGTGTGTGAATGTGTGTGTGTATGTGTGCGTGTGTGCGTGTATGGGTTGTTTTCAAGGATGTTTATTTGTTTTTGACATAGCTTTAGATATTCCTTATTCACAAAAAATATAGTAAATAAGAAATAGGTAAAGCTATGTCTAAAACACATTAGATACCTACCTATCAAATTATTATCATAGGGATTATTGTAATTTCTCTAAAAATGATTCTCGTTACAAATATTAAAATAAAACATATTGTTTTGTATTTCACAAATGTTTATTTCTTTCTTTCATCTTGAAACAGAAACAGAAACATTATTTATTTGCTTAATACACATTTGATACATAGATGTTATGGTAAGTATCATGGACACGGTATCCAGCCTGGTGCGCAAATATGATATACTTACCTACCTATTTATATGACACAATTGTCCTATTCGTGTAAGGCGATTCGAAATGACTCCTGAGAACAATTTATAGACGGGACTTAAGAGTGAAATTGGTCGATAGTTCTTCAGTAAGGTTTTGTCGCCTTTCTTGAAGAACAATACGATCAAGCTCCGATGCCACGCCCTAGGAGTTATCCTGGAGAAAAGAACCGAGTTAAATATACGCCGAAGTTCCTTCAGCACCGGCTTGCCGGCAGCTTTCAGAAGCTCGGTTGTGACTCAAAATTAAGCTGTGGATCGAATTTGCAAGATGTAAATTACTGTATAATTAAAAATTATACCTCTGTAAGGCCTCGAGAACAGACCAGGTCTCGACGGAGTCAAAAGCTTTTTCATAGTCCACAAACGCCATGCACAGGGGCTGGTTATACTCTTTGGTCTTCTGTATAACCTGTCTCACTGTGTGAATATGGTCTATGGTGCTATAACTCCGTCGGAACCCGGCCTGCTCTGCAGGTTGAGCTTCGTCAAGTCTTCGTGTAAGGCGATTCGAAATGACTCTTGAGAACAATTTATAGACGGGACTTAAGAGTGAAATTGGTCGATAGTTCTTCAGTAAGGTTTTGTCGCCTTTCTTGAAGAACAATACGATCAAGCTCCGATGCCACGCCCTAGGAGTTATCCCGGAGAAAAGAACCGAGTTAAATATACGCCGAAGTTCCTTCAGCACCAGCTTGCCGGCAGCTTTCAGAAGCTCGATAACAGGAGAAAGTGTGATGATGATGAGGATTTATAATGAGCGGTGGCAATTGCTTACCATCAGGTGATCCGCCTGCTCGTCTGCTACCTACATAAAAAAAAACATATTGTTTTGTAATGTTTATCTCTTTCTTTTTAAACACTTTGAATAAAATTTCTTTGCTTTTATCTTGAAGAGATCCTCATCATCATCGCACTCTCTTCTGTTATTTAAAATTTTGTTAATTTCTTTACAATAATTATAAATAAAAAATTTTGAAGTTATTTTTAACAAAAAATTGATTAGATTTTCTTTATGTGCATCACATTTTATAAAGTCAAAATCAATAAACATTAAGCAGTAGGTCTTTATCAATTCCATTAAATTGTTTTTATCCAAAAAATTTTTAATTATACAGTAGTTTACATCTTGCAAATTCGATACACAGCTTAGGAGAGAGTCGGTGGGACTACAAAGCCATTTTTTATTCACATATTCCCTGTATTTAATATACTCGGGCTGATTATCGGATTCCAAATCTTTTTTACATTGTTTACACCCCTTGAAGACATTTTTTTTTGAATTTCTTAAAAAGTAGCCGCTGACATATTGTAAACCGCCTAATTTACGGGGATCAGCGGCTTTTTCTTCAAGGGGTGTAATTATTACTTGAGGAATATTTTCGAAATTACAAACGCTTTGTTCACTCCCACCATCAGTAACTAAAAGGGTGCTTAAGGCATAACAATTGTCACTCTCACAATTCGCTCCTGGAGCATGGACACTGGAGAGGCTGTTTATTAAAAGGGTGGAATACGCCGATTCAAATTTCTCTGTTGATGGATTTACGTCGCGGCATCCGTGACTCCTGATGGATCCAAAAAAGTTTTCAATAGGATCCTGGTTCAGATGCCGCAACCAAATTGATGTAATATTATATTTCGATTTTATGGTTTCTAATAAATGTTCAATACCCTCCAAAGTCCATACCCAGTTTTTTAAAGTGGGTACCTGCTCCTCCTTTTTAGTTTTTGAATTTATAAATTTCATATTTTTTATCATTGGTTTTGCTGTGTCCCATACGCGGTGATGTGATGAATTTGGCGTCACAGGCCCCAGGAGAGGCTTTCCATGTTTTTTCTTTTTGCCGAAGCTTCCATTCACCGAATCGAATAATTCATCAAAAAATAGAAGTATGTCAGCAGTTTCTTTTGCCTCCGGCGGAATTATACCTTTATCTGTAATATAAATTTATTTCAATTCATTCGAAATTGTCATGAGAATGAGAAATTTGCTTTGTTAATGGATTGCAAGTAAAAATCACATGCCATACAATGCCTCATGTAAATAATAATATTAAAACAGACATTAGGATTCAACCAACTAAGCAAATATCGTTAATTTTTAAAACTTGTTGAGGTACATCTCTACATTGTTTAACCTCTACATTAAACAATAATTATTTAAAATGTATAGTACGCAGTACTAGCGAAAATTTTAAAGATTTTTAATTAGAAAACTGGAGTCAAAATTGAGAGGTTCGGAGGTTAAATTTTTCCAATTAAAATCTTAAACAAAAATGTTATAGTAACTACTAAACATACTGTATCTAACGTTGCTCACCTGCAAGATAGCCCATATTTGATCCCACAGTTTTGCTGAACACCTGTGTGGCGTATTTTACTTTTTGTTTAGGTATTTTAGATGCATTGCAATGGTAGTCCGTTAATTTGGGGACTAATCGAATCCCTTTATACCCTGGATTTTCATTATGCAGGTCAGTAATGTGACTCCATTTTGCAGTGCATTCTTTTCTATCTTTAATATATTTTAAATTTTTTGTCAAGAGATTGTTACGAATGCATTTCATGAGATGGGGTGGATCGTAAAGCGGAATAATCTCCTGATTATTAATAAAAAACGAATTATGTCGTGCTTCTTCGCCTTTTCTTAAACACTGTGCTTCAGTTTCTTGCTTAAGTAATTTAATGCATTGCACATTGTTTGTGCCCTGGTCGCAAACAGTCGCTACCACGATCAGACCAGCATCCTGCAATTCACGTATTACGGCTTTCAATTGTTTTGCCAACTCAGGTCCTTTTGTAGCAGCTTGCGAGAATGTAAATGCGACAGGCTGCTTATAGTTTTTAATCAAGCCTCTGATAATAAAAACTTGGGCATGATCTGCAAACTCGGGGCGAGTTTCAGTTCCATTGGTGACAAAACCACTGACTTTGTCCCGTCTCTCATTATAGGCCACATTTGCTTTCAATGCCATTTCATCAAAAAGAACAACACACAGTCGATCCTCAACATTTAAGTTTTCAGTTGCTTTTTTTATTTGATTGATGGTTTTCTTGTGTATGCCCGGCTTGATATCTGCAATCCTTAGCAGTTTCACTAAAGTTTGAGGTGAGGGCAATATATATATTTTTCTAAAAAATCTGTAGCCCTTAGGGCTTTGTTTGAAAATCGAAAGTGCCATAATTTTTTCTTCCAGTGTGAAACGCCGGCCTCTCATTCCTTTTTTATGTTCACGAAATTGCAACAATGTTAGTATTTTTGCCGTGCTAGGCAAACTATCTAGTGTTTTCAAAAATTGTGGATGGGATACCACATTTTGCATGGTCCTTATTTTTAATGTTTGTTTTTTGATCTTACTGCGGCATTTACTTAACTTGATGCCTGTTTGTATAAGTTTTCTACGTATACATTCCTCTACATGGGATATGGGAGTGCGTCGTTTTGTTTTTAACACTAATTTGGAAGTACGCCCTGCTGTAACAATAATTATTTATTTACCATATCATCATCAGCAACCCACTCTCAGTAATCACATTATAATCGTCATTAAAGGATTAAGTTTTACTAGGACTCACCATTAATATCCTTCATTTGAACATCTTCCAAGGTATTTTGAGATAGTTGCGCAACCGAATCTACATTTGTTACTGAATCCAATTGTGGCGTTGGAATGGCAGGCAATGACAAACCTAAAATTTCCAAAAAAGAAGTTAAATATGTAACTTGAAAATGTTATTCATGCGGTAGGTTAATCGTCATTAAAGGATTAAGTTTTACAAGGACTCACCATTAATATCCTTCATTTGAACATCTTCCAAGGTATTTTGAGATAGTTGTGCAACCGAATCCACATTTGTTACTGAATCCAATTGTGGCGTTGGAATGGCAGGCAATGACAAACCTAAAATTTCCAAAAAAGAAGTTAAATATGTACTTGAAAATGTTATTCATGCGGTAGGTAAACCCCTCGAATCTTAAATCATGGCCTAAGCGTGCGTACCCTGGGCTCAAAAGCGACAACTTTGGACGCAACGGGAGTAACACGATAAGATGAAGAGTAATACGTCTCATACTAAAAATAGGATAAGTACAGTTGACTATTTTATTGGTTTATCGTTATACCCATTATTTGTATTTATTTATCATATCATCATCAGCAACCCACTCTCAGTAATCACATTATAATCGTCATTAAAGTATTAAGTTTTACTAGGACTCACCATTAATATCCTTCATTTGAACATCTTCCAAGGTATTTTGAGATAGTAGTGCAACCGAATCCACATTTGTTACTAAATCCAAATGTGGCGTTGAAATGGCAGGCAATGACAAACCTAAAATTTTCAAAAAAGAAGTTAAATATGTAGGCTTGAAAATGTTATTCATGCGGTAGGTAAACCCCTCGAAACTTAAATCATGGCCTAAGCGTAGCGTATCCTGGGCTCAAAAGAAACAACTTTGGACGCAACGGGAGTAACACGTTAAGATGAATACGTCTCATACTAAAAATATGATAAGTACAGTGTTGACTATTAAATTAAAGGTAGGTACATTGTAGTTATATATAGAACTTAAAGTTATATAAGTCAACCTTACCATAGTTACAAACAGTCATTACTAATTAAGTAATTAAGAAAAAGTAACAAGTAATAACTCACCAGGCATGTGTTTCGTGGGAATTGCTATATTACTTAGCAGATTATTTCGGCACCTGAACTTTTCTTCAAAGTGCCCACGGCATACACGGCGATATTTGAATATATAGTCATTGCCGAATCCTAAAATTTCACCACCTACTGAATAGATCCAAGTATTGAATCTTTCCCTGTCCTTAGTTGGATTAGGAAATTTGTGTAAAACTTCCTTAGAATCTGAAATTTAAACCAAAAAAGCCGGTGAGTTTTATTGACAAGTATGAATGGGTATCTACGTACAGTCAACTCCAAAAATATGTATACACTTTAGGATCTTGTCACAATACAGAATGTATAAGAAAGTAGAAGTCGTTCTTATTACACATAATACAGGGTGTATCTGTGAACATTTAAGTAGGTACATCCCTTTAACCAGGTGTTCTACGTACCATTCTGAACAACATTAATTTGTTCTATGACTTTTGAAAATTCGCATAAAAAAATTTCATCTTTTCATACAAAGTCGGTCACGTGACTTGGTCATTTTGTATGGGGAGTCGAAGTTTTTTTCGATGAATTTCGAAAAGTGGTTGATTAAATGTTGTTCAAAATGTTCAATAGAATACGTGGCTACAGGGATGTAAATGTTCACAGATACACCCTGTATATGTATTGTGACAAGGTACTAAAGTGTATACATATTTTTGGAGTTGACTGTACTTTTTTTTTATGAGATAGGTAGCAGACGAGCAGGCGGATTACCTGATGGTAAGCAATGCCGCCGCTCATGGACACCTGCAACACCAGTAGAGTTACAAGTGCGCTGCCTACCTTTACGTATGTCTTGTTTGGATTTTAGTTATCAACATTACCTTTACTGTTTGGACATCCAGGAACACAGCACACTTTACTAGACATAGTGAAATTCTTAAGATCTTCACTGTAAAGACTTCACACACAAACACTAAGAGTAGGAGTTCTCTCTCAGTTCAAGTTTACAATCCGCACAAGCAAGAAATTCAACAGCGCCGGAGGAACCAAAGCTCTACTCTACGGACTTAGGTGGAAAAAGCACATTGGAACGGATAATCAACTTTAAAAAACAAACTTTAACAATGATAGCACATACAAAATATATTTAACTTTTTGAAAGCAGCGCGGGCGGCCATTTGCCTGTGGTGCTAGCGAGCAGAACAAAATTAAAAACATGTAAAGAAAAATACGAAAAAGAATTAATATTTCAATAACGTCAAATTGACAAGACATTTAGAGAAAAAAAAACTAACATAATTAAGCAAACTCCTTTTACAGAAAAAGTTTCAATATAAAAATATATAAATTAACAGATAGTGCGCCATCTTGCATCACTTCACTTAACTAAGTTGTAAGCTGTGAAAGCAAGGTTATATCCTACCATCTATATAGGAAATCCTGAACAACTTACTGATATAGCCCTACTTAATTAAATATCATCTACTATTCAAAAAATAATACTACTGTCATGCTCTTTTTTATTTAGCCTGATTATATTTCTAGTTTGAAAGTTCTATGATTGTTTCCCCTGAATAAAACGTTTGTCAAGAAAAGATGAATTTCATGTTTTTCAGCGATAATATAATGTTATTAATTTCAAAGTTATGGATGGCTTTTTATCACGGAGATAAATTATACAGTTGGATATAATTTTGGGCTATGTGTCCCGTATAAGTACCTACCTATACTTACCTATTATAGGTAAGTACCTTCTTAACCTCACTTTTACTATTAATTCAAAAATCTCGATTCCTGGATTGCCTAGTTTTCCTAAAATGTTTGTGGCGAATTGTTATTATGAATCTTTCATAATAAGGCATCTTTGATTTGTATAACACTTGAGCCCACAAATATATTAAACCGGTTTCGGTTTCCTTTCTTCAATCGACTCTCAGCTTACTGTCATACCCATTAGGTTGAATATCAATTGTTGAAATTTGACAGTTTGTGGTAACCTGATGTGTGGCTGACTGTACGTACACATCAAGTATAGGTAGGTACTAAACTGACAAATTTCTTCAATCGACTATCATCTTAATGTCAAACACATTGAGTTGAATATCAATTGAGGAAGTTTGGTTGTGAGGAAACCTGATGTGTGGCTGTTTGTACAAAACTACGAACAAATGTTTAGAAACATTTTTATTTTCAACATTGATGAATCCAACATGAATTGAAGGGTCATTCTCATTGAGATGTCTTTACCGTGGCAATGTTTAAATCCATATTCCTCCGTAATTGACAGCAGAATCTTTAAATGTGGGAGAAACAGTGGGAGAGCCAAGCTTCGGCATGAATGGGCCGGCTCGACCAGAAGCCGGCGTGAAGCAGTGCAAGTGCTGTTTCGCTGTGAGTGAGGGTCCCAACTACCTAACCTACTGGAGGCCCAATCCAGGGGAAGAGGGGTTAAAAGGTAAGCAGCGCACTTGTGACACCACTGGTGTTGCAGGTGTCCATGGGCGGCGGTAATCGCTTACCATCAGGTGATCCGTCGGCGTGTCTGCCACCAATATCATAAAAAACCGGCGAAGAGCGTGTCGGACACGCACATGAAAGGATTCCGTAGCTAGAAGACGGCGGAGAAGGAGACAGGACAGACAGACGGACAGACATGACGAAACTATAAGGGTTCCTAGTAGACTACGGAACCCTAAAAAAATTGATACCTACTCTCGCACCGCGGGGAGAAAACTACGCTTCTGTATGAATGGACCGGCTGAAACGGAGTGGCGTCACAGAATACCGGCGTGAAGCAGCGCCTGCGCTGTTTCGCCGAGTGAGCGAGGGTAGCGGAGGCCCAAGTGCATTCGTGACTCCTCAGGCGTTGGGTGGCCATGGGTAACGGCAATCGCTTAACATTTATTTAGGTGATCCAAATGCTCGTTTGGCACCTAACATGTGAAGACAAATTTTAATTAGGAGAGGTCTAAGCTTCTATTACGAGTACCTAATCGATCAATTTTAAGATGTTATTGCCACAGTAATGACATTTTTATGATGATCCATTTAAAACTACAATAATTACACTGGTAGGTACAGCTAATATAATGAAATAAATACACTCAGGGGCACATTTAGCGGTTTAAATGTGCCCCTGCCTGAGTGTAGATTAGATTTAACCATGCTATAACATAACAGAGTAAAATCGGCGCGGGCGCAGACGCGTTCATGCCGCAATCAATAAAATTCTATTGACGACTACTTAGATTAAAATCTCAGATTGACTACCTGGCCTCGTTGGCTTATTTGGTATAGACCCTCATGCGCCAAATGTCGTGCGTTCGACCCCCACCCTAGACAAACATTCGTGTGATGAACACTTGTGTTTGTTCAGTATTTAAGCAAGCAGGTAGTACCTATTATGTTTGTGTTTCCGATGTGACACAACGGACTAGGAAGACAAGTCAATGTTGAGATGTGGTGTGAATTTATTTACTTATTTGCGAATAGATAAAAAAATAATTTTAATATCGTATTATTGAATGTTTTTGTTCTCAAAAAGCCTGGAAGTAAGAAATAGCAATGTTTATAGTTCATGAATTCTTGACTGATATTTTAACACGTTCACAGTCCCCATACATTTTTGTTTTATAAGCCTGTATGTCCCAATAAAATTTTAACGAATTTATATTTAATAGTTTATTGCAAACACGGGAAACCATTTTTTTTCCTGGAAAACATGTTATAACAATGAATTATTCACTGATTTTCATGTGCCCCTCATAGGGGGCACGGACTTGTGAGACCAAAAAATAAAAATCTTTTGAGGGTAGAATGTTAAAAAACTGTGATAAAACTACCTAGTCACATCAATCATAACATTACGATCTATTTATATTCTGAGTTTTTGAATGTATTGTTCAAGATGCGTACTTTGCCCGAAAAGATATTATTCGATTTTTGGAAGACAGTGATGCTGAAAGTGATATTTCTGTATTTAGTTTCAAGTTTTATTATTACTGTTAGTTTCAAGATTTATTATTTCTTTTTGTAATGCCTAGAAGCCTTTTATGTTAAAATAAAACAGTCTGGTATATGATCAGTTCAACGATTTTTATTAACTTATTCTTTAAAAAAATATATTTAGAAAATTATTAACATTTCGCGGCATGTTTTTTTATCATAATACACATTTTTTCTTTGTTCACAAGTCCACAAAATTGCATTAACATATTCACAAGTCCGAGCAATTTATTGAAGTATGAAAGTGTATATGTGTCGTGCCCCCGTATGGGGGCATGGACTGGATACCTTCCTTCACAGTGACCCCCTATGGGGGCACTGGACTGTGAACGTGTTAATACAGGCATAGTGACATCATTGGATAGGTCCGGTGGTTCTGAATTTTTTACCAATGATAATATGTTATCAGCACTCAAGCGAATACCCAAAAAAAACCACGAATTTCTGTACTTTTTTCAGTTTACCAATAAAGCGGGGGAAAGAAAAGACACCATTATATTATTTTTTAAGCATAATACTAATAGGATATATAAACAAGTGGAAATAATCTAAGCATGTAGGTACTGTATGATACTACTTCAGGCAGTCATGTGCGTTAGGTTTTGCTAGCGCCTACCAATAACAGTGCTCTTCTTCTATGTTTTAATTCCTATGTATTTTAACCAATATCTGTGACTTAAGACTCTGATTGGTAGAATCAGTAGGTAGCATACTTTTAAAGTAAAAAAAAATTGCTACAATTTTATACTGAAGAGAGATGCTTATAAGTACAATATTGGTTCTAAGAATACAGTTGTGGGATAGGTACTTTTTCCAAGTGTTTTTTTTTGTCGAAATGGTATCTATAGCTATCTTTAACAGTTCGAAATTGCACTTATTTAGTAAAATATCTTCTAAAATACGTCGACTACAAGGCAACGCACCTCGGTATAAATGGATAGGTATCATTAAATAATTATGTCAACATAAGTACTGAATAGCTAGGTAGTTAACCGTCGAGCCCGAGCTGACCGGTCAAGAGAGCTGGCGAGGGTAGTTAGTCATGATTAAATGCATCGCAAATCTAAATTCATTGATTTGTGATTTTTATAACATTTACGGGGGTCGTAGCTATGGGTGTCAAAGCTGGCGAAAGCCACGAGCCCCCGACCCAAGAGGGCCCCGGGACCATGGGATCGAGATCTTCGAAATCACCGAATATACTACCTACCTAAGCCGAAAGAACCTATGCGAAGAATTGTCATGAAATTTTTGCAAGCAGCCTGCGCTGTGTTTCGCCGAGTGAGCGAGACCCAAACCGGGGGAAGAGGTTTTAAATGTGCAGGGTGCAGCATGCGGAAATTATAAATGCAACTGTAAATGTACCTACGACTAATTCTAGCTCAGATACTGAGCCATCTACCTACCCATTATTATTAACTCAGTTTTAAGCCTGAGCACACGGGCAGATCCCCGTACAAATGCACACACACTCGTATTTGCACAAGAAACGTGATTTGTTCTCACGTGAAGGATAAGCGGAGTTTTTATGCAATTCTTTTAGTGAATTTCACGTGATTTCACCCCGCCTAGTTGGGTTCTAAAATATCATTTATTCAGTACTAGTGGCCGCCCGCAACTTCGTTTGCGTGAACTTTATGACTCTTGACTTAAAGATGATTATTTAAATAGATATAAAAAAAAAGTATTATAAGTATTCTTTAATAGAATTTGAAGGCAGCTCATTGATATTTTTTACGAACTGCTAAAGAAATGGAACAACTTGCCGGCTTCTGTATTTCCACAGAGCTACAATTTGTTTGTGGTCAAGTGCAAACCCATTAATTATAAAAAAAAAATGATATCAACTCCTAATGAAAGTAACCCCCAAATTATTTTTTATTCCATTAGGGGATGTAAGTATTCTATCAAAGTTTGAATCTTATATTTTATCCATCAATTCTGTCAAAGAATGTGTATGCAAAAGTTGGAGTAGATTGGGCCAAGGAATCACGTAGTCCCATGAACAAACTTGGAACCCCCTTTTCGCTCTATTAGGGGTTTAAGTTCGGAATATCCTTCCTTATAGGATCTCATCTAAAAATGCTCATCACATTTGGCCATTTTCCATTCCATTTCATTCCATATTTGCTATAGTGGAGCTGGGCTCTTAGAGTTCCACACCAGATGTTCCATGATCTTTGATTTTTTTTCATGGCATCATAAAATGCTCATCAATCTGAACAACTTTTGTTAAAGTGCCATTGACCTACCTCTTATAGTTTAGCTGGGCTGCTGTGGTTCTACATCAAGGAGCCTGGTCTTCAAAATATAATATATCCTATAAGTTGCCCTGATATTACAGCTATACAATAAAAAAAGTTGCATTCGAATTGGTTCAGTAGTTTCCGAGATTAGCGCGAACAAACAGACAAACAGACAAACAGATAAACAGACAAACAGACAGACAAAAATTTTAAAAATCATTGATTCATGTTCTGTTACTGTTTTTTAGTCGTCCTAAGTTATTTTGAGATAAATATCTTCAATGTACAGACACAGCTTTTTTACATTTTTATTATATGTATAGATTACGATAAGATAGCAACATAATGATATATGGCAAGATACGGCGCTTTGGGAAACTAAGCCATTGACAAATGAGTAAAATAAGTTCATTAGACTATTTTTTCTGCCCTTGATTACAGCCACAAAATATTTTAAACACAGCGCGTGTGAAAGAGAGGGGATAACCCGATTCGGACGTAACGCCCGTTACAAATTAGGCGCGCTTGCTTAGGGCAAATATCAATATCTGAGCAGATGCTGATTTACTTCTGAACATACAATAACCAATAATATCTGAACTGTCATCCTTCACGCATGTCATACTAAGCGAGGTTGCCTATCGTTTTAGAAATCAATTTGGCAACGTCGCGTTCTTCGCTCAACATAATACTTATATAAAGTTCGATTACCAATGACTGACTCACTGATAAGGGCTGTTTTTTGTGTGGGGATTATTTTTGCGGAAAAAAGTT
>JABMDO010001225.1:0-35629 GCA_014851415.1 Cnaphalocrocis medinalis
GTTTATGAGGTCCATTTCTAAAAGATACTTATGTAGTATTTCCAACTTAGAGAGGACTCCTAAACACATAATTAGAAAAAAATCACTTTTCATAGTTTAATGTGTCAGTAGTGATAAAATTAATTGGTTCAGTTTTAAAACATGGGAAATCCATTATGTACCAAAATATCTGTATTCAAGACTTTCTTAATGCATTACAGTGTGATGATAATTCTTTATTTTCCTCATAGGAAAAGAAAAATCCAAGGTGGTGTAAAATTATTCAAGAATTCCGAAGAGTATTTATCACATGAGGAGCCCAAAGACACTTACACAAATGGACATAATTTTGAAGCTAAAAGATTGGAAAAGAAAAAGAGAAAAATTGATGATGTTGAAGATCCAAATGACAATGGTTTGTTTTCATAATAAATCATTACTTATCTGTAGCCTATCACATAAAAAAAATTGTCACTTCAATGTCGTGGTGCCGCACGGCCTGTCAGGCTATATTTCCTATTGCCCTTATTTATTTGTTTCATAGAGGCCATCTATGACTCTACGACAACTTCACTTGATTTCCATCTGATGCTTGGAGTTTTGGACACATCCACAAAACAAACATGTTAGAGATTTAAATTATGTAAATTGATTATGATGCTTTGTAGTTACAAACTTTATGAAATCACTTATTGTTCTTTTACTTTTAGATAAAATAACATCAGCTGTGGTAAGTGGAGAATATGTTTTATCCAGAGAGGAAACCAAGTGTTGGAAGTCACGTCGGAAAGAAAAAGTGTTTAAATATAAATCGAAAGGTAAAAGTAAAGTATTGACTGCTGTTGATTAAAATAATTGTAGTTTTATTATCTATGGCCCGCCCTCACTTCGCTTCGGGACCGTAATTCAGAAATGTTTACCTTTAAGCCTTGTTGTTGTCTATAGAAGTTATCTCTTTATAAATAGTATAGAAGATGATTTACATGGCGCCATTATGGCCGGCCGACTGACTGGCCGAATGGCGCTTTTGGTAGGACCCTGCCTCAAACGCCAAAGGTAGTGGGTTCGATCCCCACCCTGGACAAACATTCGTTTGCTGAACACTTGTGTTTGTTCAGTGTCTGGGTGTTTTATTGTTTCCTCTATTCTCAGATATGTGTAACATAGGTGCTAAAGCAACTTAATACGGGGTCAGGTCAATGTATGAGATTTTGTGAGAATCAAATGACCATTCTGCCATTTACAAGTTTCGGATAGATTCCGAAACGCGAAAATGTAATAGGAGAAAATAAAAATAATTTTAAACTTTAAAAGTATTTATGTAATCCTTATTTACAATAATTACACTTAAATAAGAAATAAATATGTACAAAATCATATCACATGAAACTGCTTTCTTTGTACAATAATTACGTAGGCACTTTAATAATAAAATCAGGGTTTTATCGATCAAATACTAATTTCCCGACCGAATTTCCTATAAACATACCTATAAGTAATGCAGTACAGACAGTCACAATGTTGGTTAACTACCTACAATATATTTTTTCCATGAAGTTCTCAACTTTATGTCAAACATCATAAAGGTGAGAATTTCTTTATTCCCATGTATCCCCTTCCAAGCTTGTCACTGTGGTAATGATGAACCCTATTAAGTGGCGTTTACCACCCAGATGGCATTTAGTTTCATTTGCCCTCGTAATTTGTAGTCATAATATTTTTTTTTAATGTGATAGTTGGCAGACGAGCAGACGGATCATCTGATGGTAAGCGATTGCCTCCGCCCATAGACACCTGCAACACCAATAGTCACAAGTGCGCTGCCAGATATAACCCCCTTTCCCCCCAATTGGGCCTTCACCCTCACTCGACGGAACACAGTGTAGGCGCTGTTTCACGCCGGTCTTTTGTAGATCCGTGGTATCACTCCGGTCGAGCTGCCCATAGATGTGCGTGGCTCTTTCACGGTTTACCATCGTGGTGGTAGACGCTACTTGTTAATGCCAAATCACCACCAGGGTAGCAATCTCGAAAGGGGCAAAAAGGGAATAAATAATATTTTTACAGGTTTTAGTAACCCTGTACTATCAGAAAAGTTCTCAGTAGACCACTTTTCGATCGACCTAAATGCCAATGTATTAAGGTCGAAAAGTGGTCTACCGGGAACTTTTCGACTTTAATGCCAATGTATTAAGGTCGAAAAGTGGTCTACATAGCTGACTTAGTTTGTATTGGAGCGAAATGTTATTCGTTTAAAGTACAGTCAACCACGTATTAGGTTACCACAATCTGTCAAATTTCCTCAATTGATATTCAACCTAATGTGTTTGACAGTAAGATGAGAGTCGATTGAAGAAATTTGACATTTTGTTATAGTTGGATGTGTGGCTGTATGTACATCGGTTTTAGAACAATACCGGTAACCGAAACCCTGTCACAGCGATCAATATAATGAGCATTGCTTTACAAATTTGTCATTGAAATTTGAACACAATAGTTTTCTTAATTTTAACATTAATTGGTAACAAATAATATTAACGCTAAGTACAATTTTGATTATCACAAAAAAGTTGTACAAAACATTTGTTCTTAGTTATAATAAATGGTTCTTTGTACAGTACAGGTTAAGTATATCAAAGAACGATCCATATTTCCAGTCATTTGTTGGATAGCTTGGAAAATGCCATAGCATCCCATGGGAAACTGGATCCATGCTTGAGTTTTGTTCGACAGATCACACTAACGCACTCAGAGACATTAATAACACCTTAATTGTCACTTAACGTCGTAAGGCCCAGACAGCAGACAATAGAAAATCAATTGTGCTTTTGGGCCTTACGATGTAAAGTAAAAATATTGACCCTTATTTTAATAGACATAAAGACTATCCATAATTAAGATAATGAACATTAAGGTTAAATGACGTCTCTGAGTGCGGCAGTAAATGTTATTTTTTTATTGAGATTCTACTTTGAAGTCAAGACTTAGGTAGCTATTGCACGATTTTATGAGATTTCATGAAGTATTGATTTAATAAAATGAGATTCTTCAGAGAGCATGGAATATTTGAGCTAAGTACGTAAAATATGATATACAGTGTGTTTTTTAACCGTCATAAACTTTTCGAGGGAAATATACTGATGCAAACATTGTTTTTTCCCAAGGAACTGAAGATGAGTAGGATTTTTTGTAGCCTACATGTCCCACTGCTGGGCAAAGACCTCAACTTCTTACGGTTACAAAACCACCCTGTATAACTTGAGTGGTACTGAATTTTGGATTTTGATCCTAATGTACTTAACAATAAGGTCTACAATCTACTGGAGTCAGGCACTGAGGGTAGGCTTCTTCCCTTAGAGGGTTCGTCGTGGCTGTACGCCCGGTTGTCGAGGCCGTGGGGCTTGGGCGCGGGGGCCGTGGGTTCAGTGGCCGGAGGAGGCCCGTCCATCAGGAACATGGTGAGGAAGAACATGATGCTGCCTGTAAGGGGAGAACTTGGTTTAGATTTTTTCTTTAAACTAGAGGTGGCAAACGAGCAAGCGGGTACACCTGCTGGTAAGTAGGTAATCACCGCCGCTCATGAACATCTGCGAGAGCAGAGTTCAAAAATAAAAATAAGGGATAATTCTCATTTTTAAAAAAAGAAAAGTCACTTCCATGGAGGGCATTTTTTTTCAACCCTTATAATTACGAATTTCAAAATATTGCGAGCTCGGCGAGTACTTTTCCCATGACCGCTGATAACAAATCTATTAAAATGCATCATCAATTACAGAAAAAATTGCTCTCCATGGAGGTGACTTTTCTTTTTTTTTTTTAAATATAGGTTGGTTGCTCACATACAGGGTGTATCTGAAGATTTATAACCTCGAAAAATCCAATTTACTTGCATCTAAGTTTGTAGAGTTTTACTTTTTTTTTTAATATCATATTGTCACCACAATCAGTGCTAAATAGGTTGGCGGCTAGTTTCGTCGATATAGCCCCTTAACTGGGGGACGTCAACTCAGAACCCCCAGACCCAAGTAAACTCGAAAATGTAATGTAGTTTCCCTAAATTGGACTTGACCGGGAATCGAACCTCTGATCTTTTGCGCTTTGGGCGAACACCTTAGCCACTGCGCCGAGGCCGTCAAAAAGTTTAATTGTGGATAGCCATGCTTCGGCATGAATGGGCCGGCACGACCGGAGTGATACCACTGTCTCACAGAAAACCGGCGTGAAGCAGCTCCTGTGCTGTGTTTCGTCGAGTGAGTGAGGGATACCGGAGGCCCATCGGGGGGGGAAGGGGATAAAGGTTGGCAGCGCACTTGTGACTCCACTGTGTGCATGTGTCCATGGGCGGCGCAATTGCTTAACCATCAGGTGATCCGCCTGCTCGTCTGCTACCTATCAGCACTGCAGTGGCTTCAATGAAGCAGCTGCAGCACATGCTGAGTTTGGACCTTATTGACCACCTATGTATCTGTCTATGTATGTAAGCACTTAATGTTCCTTTCCGTTTATCTACCTACCTCTTATTATGTATTCTGTGTCTTACTACTGTCGTGTTGTATCTGTTTTTGGTTGGTCAATAAATTTACTTTACTTTACTTCTATCACATAAAAAAAAGTACAAATAAAACTTACTAATGCCATAGAATCCAGCATAGAAGATCATGATAGCCTCCCTATAGCCGATAGCCTTGGAGACAGGGTCGACCAGGATGGGTAGGTTTCCCCCCACGTTGTTCATGACGAAGAGGAAGACTCCCACGGTGGTGGAGCGCACGGAGAGAGGCACGATCTCCACCAAGATAGCGAATACGATGCCGAACCACATCTCAGCTGTGAATGAGGAAGATTAGGTTAGTTTTCAAAAGTAAAGTAAGTATAATAATATAATAATATTTTCACTACATCACATACTTGGTCTGACTCTGAGATAGGTAGCTCAAGCACCTGTGTTACAGATATCAGAACCAACAGTAGGATTACAAATATATATGTACATATAATACTTTTCTTTTGTAAATACATACTTATAATACATAGCAAACACCCACATCCAATACAAACAAACATGTTTCATGCACACAAATGTTTGTACTGTGCGGGGATCGAACCGCAACCCTTGGCCCAGACGACGCATTCACTACCACTGAACCAACCGGGTTCGTCAAAAGTATCAGGCCTATACAGGTGTATCTGTGAACATTTACATCCTGTCAACCACGTGTTCTACCAAAACCACTTCTAAACAATTTTTGTTCTATGACTTTTGAAAATTCGCATAAAAAATTTCATCTTTCCATACAAAGTCGGTCACGTGACTTGGTCATTTTGTATGGGGAGTCCAAATTTTTTTTGAAGAATTTAGAAAAAGTTGTTGAACAATTTGTTCAGAATGGTTGATAGAAGGGATGTAAATGTTAACAGATACACCCTGTATAGTCTCCCGCAAGAAAGTGTAGTTATGACCTTGAGTGCGCAGAAACCAATTTTCATAGGAAGTCTTCTTTTTTACAAGTGCGCAAAATAACGGTCATCGCTATACTTTCGTGCTTCCAGCTATATCTATACTGCCACCATCATAGAAATCAAGTTACTCAAACTCAAATAATTTATTGCATTACATACTGTGATGGGATTAGGTTTAATCACCACGCTTAATTGGTGATCACAAACCTAAGCTATGTGCGAAAAATTCGAAATATAGGTTAGTTTCGTCGTGTGAGTTCTATTACTTAATTCAAGAAATCTGATGAAAATTTTGCCGATTTTCTGTGTCTAACTTATGTATTATCCTAATAATATTATAAATGCGATAAACCTCTGTCGTCTGTCTGGTCTCTTTCACGCCAAAACTACGAACGGATTTAATGAAATTGGTATACAGATGATCTAGACCTGAGAAAGAACATAGGCTACTTTTATTGCGAAAAGGGGGTTGTAATTAGTTAAGGAAGGGGGGTAAAAAGTTCTTTTCCACGCGGCGCCCTCGCCTTCTAAATAATAAATAAATGTGCCAGACATCAGCACACAATCAACCTGGTCTCAAACTGGCAAACCCCTGTACTACTTTGAGTACCCGATGACTATAATAACTGGGGGCGTCAACCCAGAACACCCAACCCAGAAAACTTGGAAAATTAGTTTCCTAAATTATTGACCGGGAATCGAACCCGGGACCTTTCGCGCTTCGCAAAACCTTAACCAATGCGTCATTCGAGGCCGCCATATTGTGTGATAGCGTGCGAGCTTAATAAATGGAAATATGTAATAAAAATAATCAGTTCAAGAATTGATGTCCATCCCCCTCTCCCCGTAATGTCATCTTACGAAAAAGTACGAGATTAGCCAGCGTGATCATGGCCCACAGGGGCTCCGACAGATGACGGAAGCCGAAGGCCGGCAGCGTGGCCACCAGCTGCGACAGAGCCCGCACCAGCACTCGGGACCGGACTCACCCATCTTTGCTACGAATCTGTAAGATTTAGGTTATTCATAATAATAGCGCCACAGATTAAACTTATATAACTAGCCCTTACTTCGTTTCTAGACAGTAGTTCCACTGTCTACCAATAGATGGCGCGGGCGTTGATTGTATCGCGCCGATAGTGTTTCGTGTTTTGGTTTAGCTATAAGCCCCTGGCGTTAATATGAGATCAATAGTATAGAAGACCTAGCGACCGCCCGCGGACTTTGTACGCGATGAGTTTAGTTATTTGCAAACATAATCTATTTTTATAAATTGTAGCCTATGTTTTTTGAAGCTTTATTTCATCATCATAGCACCCATGCTGTCCACTGCTGGACATAAGGTCCCGAAGCACGCCACTGCTCCCTTTTCGGCCACTCTCATCCAGCCTTCGAATGTCGTCACCATCTTGTACAGGGCGTCCACACTTACGTTACCGATTACGAGTCGCGGTCTCCACTCAAGGTCTTTATAGCTCCAAACGGTTGTCAGTTTTGCGGCTAAGTGACCAGCCCACTGCCACTGTCAGTTTGCTATTCGGTGGGCTATGTCGGTGTGACTCTGGTTCTCTGTCGGATTTACATCAGTTCTGAGCGGTCCTTCAGGATACTCCGAGCATAGCCCTTTCCATAGCTCTTGAGCGACTTTGAACCGGTGGATTAGCTCCCGTGAGTGGGCTTTAATATAATGTTTCATTTCAAGTAATGTAATACGGCGGATTATGCGATCCGCCTCCGATCTGTGTATGTTACCTAGTAGTTTTGTTGTAGGCCCTCAGATTGCTTGTAGACGGGCGGCCTTCGACCGCCGATTACTGTAGTCGCTTGGAGTAATAGGCAATGAAATATAATATTTTACGCTACTAAACTACCCTAATACCTATGTATTATGTAATAGCATTCGTGTTGACATGTTTGCTTATTCAGATCAATGGGGTCCACGTTAGAAATGCCTATAATTAGGAAATAGGTTAATTGTATGTTATTCTATCATGATGATAATTGTTGGCGTTGACAAAGTTGTTATGTAATCATTAACCATTAAGGTAGGTAATCATTATTAGCTTTAATTTGTAGGTAATCAGTGCAAAGAGAAGGCCGTCATACGTCCTAAGCTAAACTACGTTACGTAGGTAGGTACCTTCATCACGAATACCCGAAACTGTCTCGTTTTTTGGTCATGCATAATCTTGAGTCCCATCATTTTGTTTCGGGACAACAGGACATTTCCCGAAAGAAAGCGCCGGTACTCAAGATTGCCTTTCTTGAGCGAATTTTTAAATTAATGTAAAAAAATGCTATATCCGGAACATTTGCATAAAAAATATTCTACAAAGTTGGTCACGTGACTTGTTCAGTTGGAGGAGTCGTAAAAATGTTCGATGAATTTTCAAAATCGTAGAACAAAATGTGGTTCAGAAGGTTGGCGTGTTGGCGACCACCGATGAACACCACCACTAACCTCACCTCATTATCACCTCTTTGGCTATCGTGTATTCAAATTCTTTCAGTGTTTTGTTATAAGTAAAATTTTTAAGTGTCAGTACCTTCTTTCGTTCAGTTGTTCTCTAAGTGTTGTCGTAACTTGTAACTGTTCTGTGCTATCGTTTATCTTCTGAATATAAACACTTGTGCTTGTATTTTCCTTCACTCCCAATCATTCCCGCTCATCCTCATTCATATCCTGGAATCGTTCATCATCATCCGCCCATCAACTTCACCTCATCCATAGCAAACATTGGTGTCAGAAGATCAAGGGTAAACAACACAAGGCGTAAACAAGGTAAGTAATGCCCTATTACTACACGAGCACAAGCACAAGCACAAGCTGGTGGACTGCAGCCTCCTGAGGACCAGCCCCCAGCTCCCAGATCTAGCTCTTCGCACAGAAGCTCAAGTACCATTAAAGCACAAACAACTCGCTGCCAAGGTTCAGCACGCGCGACGTATCGCAGCCATTGAAGAACGCGAACGCGAACGTGAATCCGAACGCGAGAAGGCTGCTGCGGAACGCGAAAAGGCTGCCGCAGAACGCGAGAAGGCCGCTGCCGAGCAAGAGAAGGCCATAGCCGATCTAGAGCTCCAGGCAGAACTTGCCAGCATCGCCAGCACATCATCACGCGGCTCTAGAGCCGTCGAAGACTGGTTAGTGGCATCCCAGCCATTTGCACAAAACCAAAATAATCCAACATGTTCTCTCAACAGGGACACTGGAAATGAGGAAGGCCCTGGTCATGTACGTCAGCCACCCACCCTAGTGCCGCGCCAAGGTGACGTCACACATGCCAGCATCGAGCCCGTTCCTCCATCAATGCCGCAACCCTGGGACACTCACCTGCCACTACAACCACCATGTCTTCCTCGTGACACTCAAAATAAAACGCACGGTCAAGTAGGCCCTACAGATAACTTTACTTTATTAGCTCATGCTATCACTAATCTAGCAAAGGATAAGAAGAGGGTAAGCGATATCCCCAAGTTCGACGGACGCGCACTAGATTGGCTGCCCTTCCAGCGTGCCTTCCGCCAGTCTAAAGCAAGCTTCACTCCGAGTGACAACATCTCCAGGCTCGCTTCAGCACTCCATGGCCAAGCACGCGAAGCAGTAGCCATGCTCCTTGTGTCCGCCGACGACCCCGAACTCATCATGACCGCCTTGGAAGCCAGGTTTGCCCAGCCAGAGTACATCGTGCTCCAACAACTCGCTCTTGTTAGAGGCTTTGCCTCGGCTAGCCACGCACGAAGGTCCACGCGAGCTCAACATCTTCGCCTGTCGAGTCCGAAACTGCGTTGAAGTTATTCGACTCCTCAATCAGCCGGAGTACCTCGCAGCACCAGAAACTCGCCAACAACCATCATAGGGAAACTGACTCCTCTACTTCGATCTCGTTGGGCTGATTTTGCCGAGACTAGAATTGGTCTGGCTAATTTAATTGGAAAATTTGGCCGATTTTTGGAACGCGAAGCGAGGTTTACAAACAAAAATTTGGATTTATCACGTCAGATCAGTCAAACGTCAAAATTATTCAAAATTGGGTATTTGACATTTTTAAAAAGTATTTTATTGTATCTTAGGACACTAAAGATACGTTGATAAATTGTCTATTTCATTTTTAAAGTTACTTTATACAAAAACAGCCATTTTAAATAATACGATTCAAATTTCCCGCCAAAACAGCAAGTCACGTGACAAATTAGCCCTCGACGTCATGATTCAAATCTTTGAGTATATAGCCACTGGAGATGCCATACCGGGCGTTCCCCTCCGGCAAAGTACATTGGTCAACTATTCGGAACTGGTCAACTAAGTTATACAAAACTACTTGGATGTCGCTACATCGCCATTTTGCATCGCTCCGTGTCGCGTGACGTTTCTCTTAAAAATGGTGAATTGTGCAGTATTTTTCATGTAAAAGGCGATCTGACAGCTAAAATTCGCACAAGATCGCGTTTCCTATCATAAGTAATGACTTTATTAATTATCAAATGTGTATTAAACTAGAAAAATCTATTTTAATAAAAATCGTTACTATACGTAAACGACAGAAAAATTAATAATGATATCGTGGTATCGGTCCTAGGTGATGGGACCAATTAAAATCAACTCGACTTTTGGAATGAAACATGCACTCACTGCAGTTAGTTTCAAAATCCGTTCTTTCATTATAGTTTGAATAAAATAGTATAGACGTATATTATAATATTAAAACATTGTAAAGTGAATTAGAGAAATTACTGTCCTTTCTTCTGGTCATACGATGTTGGAATTTATTCTAAAATAAAAAGGTGGCTATAAAATATTCGAGGTAAAAGGAATAAAATATGTGGTCCGGGAGTATCATGCATGATAACGGAGTAGATAGTAAACCATAAGTGACAACATTTCAAAATTTCTAAGCCCTAAAATAAAAAATACCATTTTCTTTGTTTCTTCTCCTGATATCGAGAATATATCAAAATATTTTTTATATTGCTTATTTACTGAGAAAAAAAAATTATAACTGAAAACTGAAAAATGACGTCATACTTACACTGAAGAAGGAAATATTTCCTTTGCCTATACCTTCTCCATTGCTAAAACTGATAATATCTGTGAATTAACTGTCATGTGTCTTCAGTGACATTTGTAAAAATAATTCCTCGTACTCATTACAATTCTCATAAATTCTCATTTATAATCGTTTACAAACAAAGAAACTATTGCGTATGTGCCAATGAAGGATCCGAAATATTGTTGTGTCCCTATCTGCACGAACAATTCTATTCATGCTCCGGAGAAATCCTTTTTTTCATTGCCAGTGTCTACGAAAAGTAAGAAATGGTGCAATGCATTGGTTATTAAGAAATTAACTGTTCTCTGCGTGTTTTGTACTTAGAAAATGAATGAAGACGGTGAAAGGACGGGTCAAATTGAAAGCTAGATTGCCATTGCCAAATAAACGTATTCTATTCTATTCTATTCTATTCTATTCCATCGTAGATTCATAGTGTATAATTATTAAAATTCAATAAATAAAGCTTCACATAGGTAGGTACTTAAGTAGTTTATTTATTTACACAGGTTAATAAAAATATGAAACATTTTACATCTTTTATTTTGCACTCTATACTTTTTTGAAACATATAATTTTTCCAAAATACCTAAGCAGCATCTATTATTTTTTAACACAGAGCTCATCATAGTCAGCCAGAAGTCAGAACTATGTATCAGCACTGGGACGGTACCCAAATGGACATCTCGCTTTAATTCTACGTATCCCACCGCAGTGTCTACGTAGGCTTCCCGCAAAGCAGTAATGCTTTAGCACTACGTAGTTCAGCACGTTGTAGCAGTCGTTCTCTTGCATGAACTCCAGTAACAAGTTTCTACTATCAGCACTTGAAATCCGTCCGGAAACTTTCATTTTATTTAAATAGTAGGGAAAAAGGGAGGTTATAAGTCTATGACAGACAGATGCAAGACATAAAATGAAATTGTCATAGTTGTCATGTATTCCTCAGTAAGCACAGAGTAGATTGTATCTCGTAAGTATGACGTAATTTGGCGCTTACGTCTGTTTAGAATACGAAGGATTAAAATATGTTTTTTAGGGTATCTTATGACATAATTTCGAAAAAACAAAAAAAATATGGGGTCGCTTTATTTATATCTACTTTCATATAAACAATAAATATAGACATGCAAAAATTATGAAAATGTTGTCAATTGGAGCTCGCTAATTTTAATATAGAAAAGTATACGATGTTCGTTTATCCAATATTTCAAAAAAATTACCCCCAGAAATATATTCGACACGTGTACAATAAACTTATTCACTTTTGAAAAATCAATATAAATGCGTAGTAAGGATTTTTGGTAATATTTCAAATAAATCTCTAATTAAAAATATATTGTTTCATTTACTCTCCCTTTGTTTGTCCAAATGTTTAACCCCCAACTAACAGTAACAGCACCGTTCACAAGGGGAATTTTGTTGTTTCTTGAATCGTGACGTCACGCTTTCTGATTGGCTACAAGCCGTTTTAGTTTTGATAATCCACAGATGCAAAAATTTCTTATTTATTTTTAAGAAATAAAAATATTTCTAATGTTTAATTTGTAAATTAACATAGATATTCTGAAATCAGCGTCCTTAAAATCTACATAATTCAATTATTTTCTTATTTAATTGTTACCATGTCAAATACCGAAATTCTATCAACAATGTCAAGCCAGTGAAAGTCTATGCAGTCACCTCTAAACCAAAAAGTTTCGCTAACCTATGTCGCTTCTGTTCAAAAAGCAAACACGAATTGGGTGACTGCAAAGACTTTAAGTCTCTTTCCCTAGACGATCGATGGCAATGGGTCATCGACAACAGATTTTGTCGAAAGTGCTTAACCAAAGGCTCACATCGATACATGCTCTGTAAGAAGCGATGTGAAGTCGAAGGTTGCCCCGCCGACAATCGACACCACACGCTTCTGCACAGAGACCACTCCGCAGTCACCGCTCACGTGGAAATGTTATCACCTCCTACCTTGGCAGATGTACAATCAACCTCATCGCCTTCCGAGGTACAGTCAGAATCCTCAGGAGACATCTCAAATGAATCAGCAACCGTAGCTCACAGCTCTTCGCCTTCTAGTCTTAAACCACTCCTTAAGGTAATACCGATCACCGTCAGCGGACCTCTCGGTAGCTTAGACACGTTCGCCCTCCTAGACGACGGTAGCTCTGTTACACTTTTGGATCAGTCGGTCGCGGACTCTGTAGGAGCTAGCGGCCCCAAATGCACTATGAATATAGATTGCATCGGCGGTTTGAATAAAAAAATTGAGGTACAGTATGTCAACGTTGAGGTGAAAGGCCGGCATAGTACGGATATTTTTAAAATAAGAGCGAGGTCTATCCCTAATTTAGGTGTGAATAGACAAACTGCAAGCGTCAATGATATCGCGAAATGTAATTATTTATCGGATTTGAAAGACACTCTTTGCTACGAAGATGCGAAACCCATGTTGCTTATAGGAGCTGACAACTGGCATCTTACGCTCCCTAAAACTATTCGCCACGGCACCCTCACTCAGCCGGCGGCGGCTCACACAGCATTAGGTTGGGTTCTGTTCGGTCACATCTCTCGTAGATCCAACACCGAATCTATCAATCACATTTCCCACAACGAAGCTTCTCTTGACAACTTGATTAAAGACTATTTTAAGATAGACTCTATCGGTATATCAAAAATTGACCATCGCAGCGCTAGCGAGCAGCGCGCTCTAGCGATCTTAGAAAGCACTTACAAACGTTTAGACTCAGGTAGGTACGAAATAGGCTTGTTATGGCGTGACAATATTTCCTTTGTACCCGAGAGTCGCGCGCTAGCTCTATCTCGCTTTAACAGTCTCGAACGCAAGATGGCTAAAGATAAAGGTTACGCTGACGCGTACAAACAAAATATTCAAGGGATGATCTCTAAGGGGTACGCTGAACTGTGTACAGCGCCTCCCACAGGACCAACGCCTTGGTATCTCCCTCACTTCGGCGTAATTCACCCGCACAAGCAAAAACTGAGGGTGGTCCATGATGCGGCAGCGAAGTGTGCCGGAGTCAGTCTGAATTCCCTTCTGCTGACTGGCCCCGACCTTTTGCAGCCCTTACTTGGCATTGTGATGCGGTTTAGGGAAGGCCCAGTAGCCCTCACAGGAGATATTAGGGAAATGTTCCCACAAGTAAAATTAGGCCGGAGGACCGTGACTCTCAACGTTTCCTATGGCGAGACAGCCCTGACATGCCAGTCCAGGAATATCGGATGTCTTCGATGATATTCGGTGCGGCATCTAGTCCATGCACCGCGCTCTGGATAAAAAATAAGAACGCGGATGACTTTAAGGCCCAACATCCAGATGCCGTAAAAAGTATCATCGAAGATCATTACATGGACGATTTTCTTGGAAGCTACGATAGCGTTGAGGTAGCGGCACAACGAGCAGCCGAAATCGTATCCATCCACAAGGCAGCCTGCTTCGAGATGAGATCCTGGGTGTCTAACCATAAGGAAGCCCTGTCCTTAGTCCCGACTGACCTACACGCCGTAGATACAACGGAGGTGAGCTTGGGTCCCACTTCCCCTTCGCAAATTCGGGTCTTAGGGCTGACTTGGAACGTGCACGAAGACAGACTTTACTTCATTAAAAAATGCCCGAAAGAACCGTGTCAATTCTCGAAACGGTCTGTATTGTCGTTGCTCATGTCCGTCTATGACCCTCTTGGCTTTCTAACTCCCGCCATAATGAAAGGCCGAGTCCTATTTCAAAGAACTTGGAGGTTGAGCATCGATAGTTGGGATCAACCCTTGCCTTGTTCACTAGTGGACCTCTGGCGAAATTGGCTATCACAAATCAATAATCTGTGTAACAGCTCCATACCACGCTGCTATATGTCCCATCCCAAAGACATTAGAGATGTTCAACTGCACACCTTCGCTGACGCAAGCGAACGTGCCTACGCCTGTGTAGCGTACTGGCGATTCACATGCGTCGACAATAGTGTGCAGCTCTGTCTAATTGGAGGAAAGGGGCGGCTTGCTCCTTTAAAACCCGTATCAATCCCCAGATTAGAATTGCAAGCCGCGCTTATAGCCTCTCGCTTTAGCGCATACGTGTGCGACGCGCATAGACGAAAGCCTAGCAAAACCTTTTTTTGGACGGATTCGTTAACTGTCCTTAAGTGGCTGCGTAGTGACGCCTGTACATTTAAAGCCTACGTGTCTTACCGTCTGGGCGAAATCGCGGAAACTACTAACCCTCAAAATTGGAAATACGTCCCTACAGCTTTAAATGTGGCAGACGACGCTACGCGGGACTCACGAGACTTCACTACCTCGTCGCGGTGGTTCACGGGACCTCCCTTTCTCTTATGCCCAGAGTCGGACTGGCCAACTGAACCACCGTGTAATGCCCCTCCTGCTGTCGAGGAGCTGAAGCGCGACTCGAAACAGGTGGGGCTCCTCATCGCTTCACCGCACCTACCGCTTCTGCCGGTAGTTCCAGACCACCACAGGTTCAGCAAGTGGTTACGGTTACTCAGAGCTACCGGTAGAACTCACCAAGTCGCAAAATCATTTCGCGCTCTCGTAGATTCATCCATTAGATGTAATTCCGACGTACTCAGAGACGATTTTAACTTGCCGTTACTTTCCGCAGCAGACCTCATCACTGCCGAAAATCATCTGTTCCGGCAAATCCAAATTGATTCTTTTCCGAACGAGCTGAACCAAGTCCGAGCGGCACGCCCACTTTCGAAGGACAGCCGTCTGAAGAACGTCTCACTGTTGATTCAAGAGGACGGGCTGCTCCATCTATCAGGACGAACTGCAGCCTCAACAAGCGTCGACCGTTACCCAATAGTGCTCGACGGAAAGCACAGAATCACCAGACTTCTAATAGATCACTACCACGTCCAGTCCTCTCACGCATACCATGAACTCGTGGTCAATGAACTCCGCCAAAAGTTCTACATTCTGAGCCTAAGATCATCGGTCAGGTCAGTGGCGAAAAGATGTCAGACCTGCAACAACAGAAAGGCTAAGCCAACCACGCCTCCCGAAGGAAATCTACCGGATGTCCGGCTTTCTCATCACCAGCGGCCCTTCACATTTGTTGGACTGGACTACTTCGGGCCCCTAAACGTCACCATTTTCAGACGCACCGTGAAGAGATGGGTCGCGTTGTTCACGTGCCTGACAGTAAGAGCGGTGCACCTGGAGATTGTGGAGAACCTGTCAGCAGACTCCGCGCTAATGGCTCTTCGAAGGTTCATCGCAAGAAGAGGGTGCCCAGCTCGGGTGTACTCAGACAACGGCACTTCATTCGTCGGAGCAGCCAAAACCCTCCCGGAGCTGTTCGACTTCTGCGCAAATAAAAAAATCGAGTGGCACTTCATCCCACCGTCTGCTCCCTCCATGGGAGGTGCTTGGGAGAGGACTAGGTCCGGTCAGTAAAATCCACGCTGGCCGTGACGCTCAGAGACCGCACACCGAAGGTCGAGGTGTTGACCACCCTTCTGATGGAAGCCGAGGGGATAATAAATTCGCGCCCACTCACCCACGTGTCCGTCGACAAGGATGCGGAAGAAGCCATCACCCCGTTCTCATTCCTAATCGGCTGCTCGAGCAACCACCAGGTCCCACCGAACAACTTTGACGACACCGACCTTATACGGCGCGCTGACTGGCGGAAAGCCCAAAGGCTTACGGAACATTTTTGGCAGAGGTTCACGAAGGAATATCTTCCGACGCTGGTACCGCGAAGAGCCGGAGGAGAGGCCAGGTCGATGACAGTCGGCGACTTAGTGCTCATTGCCGACGGGACACTGCCCAGGAGCTGTTGGCCGCGGGGAAAAATCACGGCGGTCTACCCAGGCAAGGATGGCGTAGTAAGAGTGGTGGACGTGGCCACGAAAGGGGGCGTGCTGCGACGACCCACCCGCAAAGTGGCGCTGCTGGTCGCCGCCAACTGATGTGGTGCTCCACACCGTCGGGGGCCATGTTGGCGACCACCGCTGACCACCACCACTAACCATCACCTCATTATCACCTCTTTGGCTATCTGTGTAATTCAAATTCTTTCAGTGTTCTTTTATAAGTAAAATATTTTAAGTGTCAGTACCTTCTGTACGTTCAGTTGTTATCTAAGTGTTGTCGTAACTTGTAACTGTTCTGTGCTATCGTTTATCTTTCTGAATATAAACACTTGTGCTGTGTATTTTCCTTCACTCCCAATCATTCCCGCTCCATCCTCATTCATATCCTGGAATCGTTCATCATCATCCGCCCATCAACTTCACCTCATCCATAGCAAACAGGCAGAAAACGTGATCATTATCATCACATCATCATTTCAGCCAATAGACGTCCATTGCTAGACATAGGCCTCCCCCAAATTTCTCCACACAGATCGGTCCTGTGCCACCCGCATCCAAGAGACTCCCGCGTACTTCACCAGATCGTCGGTCCACCTGGTGGGAGGCCTGCCACGGCTGCGGCCTCCTGCACGCGGCCTCCACTCAAGGACCTTTCCACCCCTACGGCCGTCTGTTCTCCTCGCAATGTGCCCTACCTTTTTTTTTTTATTAGACTATAGGCCAACGCTTGACCACAATCGCACCTGATGGAAAGCGACGATGAGGTCTAGGATGACACGCGTTTGCCTAGAAGATGCCTGTTCACTCTTGCCTTAAAGATAGCCAAGTTATAGTGGTCGGGAAAAACAGACCAAACCTACGTCAAAACGTGATATTATGATAGATATGAGTTTTTTTTTTATGTGACAGGTAGCAAACGAGCAGGCGGATCACCTGATGGTAAGAAATTGCCGCCACTCATGGACACTCGAACACCAGTGGAGTCACAAGTGCGCTGCCAACCTCTTATCCCCCCCCTTCCCGGGTGGGCCTACGGTAACCTCACTCACTCAGCGAAACACAGCACAGAGGCTGCTTCACGCCGGTTTTCCGTGAGGCAGTGGTATATCCCTGTTTTCTCGTGGACCCACTAATTTGTCCCACTAGTGGGACCACGAGGGAGGCTTATTTCTCGTGGACCCACTAAGTGATAACCGACTCCGACCAACCCCTTGTTCCCATCGAGTCACACTGAAACCTGTCACACTGTGACTCGTTGGGAAAATTTTATAAAATTATTCCCAACCAGTCACACATGTGACACGTTGGGAAACCTTCCTTAAAAATAAATCCCAATCAGTCACACTGTGACACGTTGGGAGACATTTTCGAAATAATTCCCAACCAGTCACACAATAGTTAGGCCAACCTACTCTTAACTTCTTTAATTTGACCACAAATCTTTTATTTCAACAACCTTGAATTACTTAAGTACCTATGTACATTGGTACTGACTTTGTAACTTTGTATCAGTTCAAAACTTACTTAGAATAGTGGAAAATTTAATAAAATAGGCACTTAGGTAGGTACTTTAAAGTTATAAAATATGTACTTACTTTAAATCTTAGGATCCCTTTGCAAGTTTTCCGTTTTGTGCACGCCCACACTGTTAAACCACTTTTGTGTTTTCGTCTGGCATAAAACTGATATCCGGCACGTAGCAAAATAATCCCGCCATTCTTTTTAATAAATTTGTAATCCAGTGTGCTTTGTTCTGCCGAAGTAGACGCGGGTTCCTCCATGGTAAGTAACGAGCCGTGCACTGATTATTTATTTTATCAATTCGAAACGCAGTACATAAATCTTCTTCAATAGTAATTTTATTTTCCAATTGACAGCTAATTTTTCCCAAACAATTGATAAGCAGTTTTCTTTCTTTTTACAACCGGCCAGTTGTAGCAAAGGCCGTATGCGGTTCAACATATCGCCCACCAAGGACAAATATGCCACTATGTCCTTCATTACACATTACAAGACTAAAGGAACACAGGTGCGTTTGTCGGTGTTATTTTTATCTCCCTGTTAGAAAATAATAGATATTTTAACAGGTAATCAAAAGGTCAGTGTATAGTTTTTAGGCTATCGATTAACAAGGAATATTACATTTTAAAAGCATAGGATCGAATCTTTGAGTCAAAGATTGGATAAAAGGTTTCACCTATATAAATAGAAAGAACATGTAACAGTATACCTATCAGCAGGTCGGCCTAACTAGTCAGTGTGTGACTGGTTGGGAATGATTTAGGAAAGGTCTCCCAACGTGTCACAGTGTGGTGACTGGTTGGGAATTATTTAAGAAGGATCTCCCAACGTGTAACAGTGTGACTGGTTCGGAATTATTTTACAAATTTTTCCCAACGAGTCACAGTGTGACAGGTTTCAGTGTGACTCGATGGGAACAAGGGCGACCAACCGATGTTGTAAACCTTTTTATGATTTGTTTATTGACAATGCATACATATTGACATTTGGCGTTATAAATTAATAAACGTAACGTAACACGTTAAAATAATATACCTATTATATGAATGTACCAGGACAAAATAGGTTTGCAGAATGTAGACACTGCTAGTGCGGAAATTTTTGTTTGACTCAATTTTAATGAGTTAGAAATATATTTCTGTAATAAAATGAACTCATAATTATTTTCAATGTTGAAAATTGTATCTAGTATGTACCAGGACATAATAGGTTTGCAGGATGTAGATAATTGCCTTTCCTGAAAGAATTATTATTATAACCTTTTTGCTAAAAAAATTACTCGTATATGTAGTACTCCATGATATTGAAGTACCAGGGCAACATAGCTTTGCAAGAGACATAACTCTGTGGTGCTGCATATTATTATTTTATAATTATGAAAATGATCATAATGAAAAAAAGTGGTTTTTTTTCGTGTAAGCTATGATAGAAACATAGCTACTGCAATGCTATGCTAGCCTAGTAGTACAATATCTACCAAATGGTACAAGACGAGGAAAAAAAGATTTTTTCTTTTTTCGTCTAAGCAATGATATATGATAGGTACTTCCTACAAAGCTATGTTGTCCTGGTACTCCAATCTGTAAATACGAGTATATAACTGTAATATTGCTGATTCCTGTATAAAAAAAATTGTGCCTTTTTTAGGGTTCCGTAGCCAAAATGGCAAAAACGGAACCCTTATAGTTTCGTCATGTCCGTCTGTCCGTCTGTCCGTCTGTCCGTCTGTCCGTCTGTCCGTCTGTCACAGCCGATTTACTCGGAAACTATAAGTACTACAGTGATGAAATTTGATGGGAATATGTGTTGTATGAACCGCTACAAAAATATGACACTAAATAGTAAAAAAAAGAATTGGGGGTGGGGCCCCCCATACATGTAACTGAGGGATGAAATTTTTTTTTCGATGTACATACCCGTGTGGGGTATCAATGGAAAGGTCTTTTAAAATGATATAAAGTTTTCTAAAAAACATTTTTCTTAAAGTGAACGGTTTTTGAGATATCAGCTCTCAAAGTCGTAAAAAGTATGTCCCCCCCCCCCCTCTATTTTTATAACTACGGGGTATAAAATTCTAAAAAAATAGAGGTGATGCATGCTAATTAACTCTTTCAAACGATTTTTGGTTTGATCAAAGTATCTCTTATAGTTTTTGAGATAGGTTGATTTAACTGTAATTTTGGTTAAGTTATTGTGCTTACACTGAAAACGATGGCTGAACCTTATAAGATAGATCAAAAAATATACTACAGTATTGTACACCTTTAAAAATCTTATATTTGCTGCTACGGAACCCTTTGTGCGCGAGCCCGACTCGCACTTGGCCGGTTTTTTTTACATAGGATTGCCCTACATTTTACATTCCTACCAGGGCGCGTCGACCTATCATCATTAACTAAAGTTTTTTTATGTATTGAGGACAATCCAGATGACCTCACTCCGCCTGAAGGTAAGCGGCCGTGAGATCCAAATATGAAGTTGACAGGCACAAAAGAACAGACTAAGTACCATTTGAGTCTGTCATCCTCACCCTTATACTTTTTTTTTTTAAGCGGGCGGCTATGCAGGTCTTATTCAGACCAGTATCACTGCGACCAGTTTGATCTATTGTGATCGCCGCTATGCTACATTTCAGTCTCAAATCCTACACTTTTTAAGAAAGTGAATTAATTGTTTGGGACTGAGATCCTTAGCTTCATTAGGGCTTAGAATGTGCTTTCCCAGATGCATGCTACGTTTACGCATCAGTGGTCCGCATTTGGTGATTATGTGTAAAGGGGTTTCATCCGCCTCGTTGACCCGGAACCCTTATACTTAATTATAAATATTACATACAACCAAAGAGATCTATCCCAGGAAATGTTGTCAGTACCAGGAAATCATAAATTTATAGGAGTGTACTAGTGTACTAATAATCGTAATTCGTATCTCTGCTAAAACAAAAAATATCAGTGTCTTATATAACCACCTCTTAGTACTTTATGTTAGCCTGGTACTTATAGGACAAAACAGTACGCTACGAGAAAATACATGCCTACATTATTGTTTTATTTTTTATCCAAATTCAAGAAAAGCTAGTCCTCTTGCACACATGTACGTACATTGTACAATAAGTGGTTGGATTTTACGGCTAAGGGTACCACGACAAAAAAATAATTTCCATTCACACCTCAAGGGAACAACTGGACTGGAAAATAACAAACTGGAAAATAAGGGCCTAGGACAGGTACCTTTGAATTTCGGAAGCATCGCCTCGCCGTCATGAATATATAGAGCAAGATAATAATATAATGAAATATCAACTTCGATTTATTCACGGAGATATTTTATTAGGTCATGTCAATATGCATTGTCAATAAACAAATCATAAAAAGGTTTACAACATCTACTAATCGGTCGGTCTGAGTCGGTTATCACTTAGTGGGTCCACGAGAAATAAGCCTCCCTCGTGGTCCCACTAGTGGGACAAATTAGTGGGTCCACGAGAAAACAGCGAGTGGTATCACTCCGGTCGAGCCGGCCCATTCATGCCGAAGCGTGGCTCTCCCACAGTTAGCTGTTAAATTATCTATTTAAAAAAATGCTGTATCCGTGAACATTATCCCTTTAACTAATCATTCTAAACAACTATTGTGCGCATAAAAATATTCTACAAAGTTGGTTTCGTGCCTTGATCAGTTGGAATGAGGATTCGATCGCCGGTCTACCTGGTGGGAGGCCTGCCACGGCTGCGGCCTTCACTCAAGGACCTTTCCACCCCTACGGCCGTCTGCTCTCGCAATGTGCCCTACCCAACATCAAAACGTGATATTATGATAGACATGAGTAACTCACTTGTCAGACACGACGCCGCCGACCACGACGCCGACGGAGCCGATGCCCACGGTGACGGCGAACAGCCACCAGCCCAGGTCCACGTCGGGGAAGTAGTCCCGGTAGTACAGGTCCGCGTTGTACGCGAAGCACATGCCACCTGTAAGGAATAAGAGATTAGTCTTCTACATCGCCCAAATTTAATAATTTAGATTTTTTTTAAAATATATTTTTATTCATAAACTAGTGGCCCGCCCTCACTTCGCTTCGGGACCGTAATTCAGAAATGAACTAATAGATGGCGCTGTGCTAAATTACATTGCGCAAGCGTTTCGTGTTTTCGGTTTACCTATAAGCCTTGTCGCTTTATAAATATAGTCTAGATAGATAATTATTTATAAATAACTAGCGGCCGCCCGCGGCTTCGTCCGCGTGGAAAAGTAAGGGGGGTACCCCTTTCAACCCCTTACAAGGCCCTTTTCGCAATAAAAAGTAGCCTATGTTCTTTCTCAGGGTCTAGATTATCTGTATACCAAATTTCATTTAAATCCGTTCAGTAGTTTTGGCGTGAAAGAGTAACAGACAGACAGACAGACAGACAGACAGACAGACAGACAGACAGACAGACAGAGTTACTTTGGCATTTATAATATTAGTATGGATAATTTAGAATTAATTTTTTTCATATATTTTTATTTATAAATAATGAAAATAGAATTAATTTCAAAGCACCCATAGCATTCTTTCTTTAATAGATGCGACATACACACATATAGACACACACTTAAGTATATATCCACATTACACACACACAATGTACAGTCAGCCACACATCAGGTTACCACAATCTGTCAAATTTCCTCATTTGATATTCAACCTGTATGACAGTAAGATGAGAGTCGATCGAAGAAATTTGACAGTTTTGTATACTTTGATATGTGGCTGTACGTACTCAAGACACAATAACACCGAACACAAGGCTGGCATCCACTGCTGGACATAAGCCCCCAATATTTTCTCCACAGATTGGGTCTCAAGGAATCGCGACCCGGATTTAATATACCTAGGCTGATACTTTATTCTATTCTGTCGTGGCCAAAGTGCCAAATCATGTTCTTGCTATACCAATATAACTGAAATGGAGTTTATTTATTGGGTCTTTAATAACTACAATCATGTTCTTGCTATACCAATATAACTGAAATGGAGTTTATTTATTGGATATTCAATAACTACTTGCGAGCAAAACCAAAAATAGGCAAGAGGTATTGTGTGCGACGAAAATAGCTCGGAACTTGCTAGTAAAAACTGTGACAAGATCACACGTTCAATCTGTCAGATTACTTCATACAATTCCATCCATAATGTCGTTTGTATTAAGGTGAGAATTGGACCAAAAAAATTGTCGGGTTATAGGATTATGTTTGGCTGTATACTTATCTTAGGACACTATTAAGAACAGATATGATCGATTCAAATAAAAAAGTATCAACTATATAAATAGAAAGAACATGTAACAGTATACCTATCACAGGTCGGCCTAACTAGTCAGTGTGTGACTGGTTGGGAATGATTTAGGAAAGGTCTCCCAACGTGTCACAGTGTGGTACTGGTTGGGAATTTTTAGAAGGATCTCCCAACGTGTAACAGTGTGACTGGTTCGGAATTATTTTACAAATTTTTTCCCAACGAGTCACAGTGTGACAGGTTTCAGTGTGACTCGATGGGAACAAGGGCGACCAACCGATGTTGTAAACCTTTTTATGTTTGTTTATTGACAATGCATACATATTGACATTTGGCGTTATAAATTAATAAACGTAACGTAACACGTTAAAATAATATACCTATTATATGAATGTACAGACAAAATAGGTTTGCAGAATGTAGACACTGCTAGTGCGGAAATTTTTGTTTGACTCAATTTTAATGAGTTAGAAATATATTTCTGTAATAAAATGAACTCATAATTTATTTTCAATGTTGAAATTGTATCTAGTATGTACCAGGACATAATAGGTTGCAGGATGTAGATAATTGCCTTTCCTGAAAGAATATTATTATAACCTTTTTGCTAAAAATTACTCGTAATGTAGTACTCCATGATATTGAAGTACCAGGGCAACATAGCTTTGCAAGAGACATAACTCTGTGGTGCTGCATATTATTATTTTATAATTATGAAAATGATCATAATGAAAAAAAGTGGTTTTTTTTCGTGTAAGCTATGATAGAAACATAGCTACTGCAATGCTATGCTAGCCTAGTAGTACAATATCTACCAAATGGTACAAGACGAGGAAAAAAGATTTTTTCTTTTTTCTAAGCAATGATATATGTACTTCCTACAAAGCTATGTTGTCCTGGTACTCAATCTGTAAATACGTATATAACTGTAATATTGCTGATTCCTGTATAAAAAAATTGTGCCTTTTTAGGGTTCCGTAGCCAAAATGGCAAAAACGGAACCCTTATAGTTTCGTCATGTCCGTCTGTCCGTCTGTCCGTCTGTCCGTCTGTCCGTCTGTCCGTCTGTCACAGCCGATTTACTCGGAACTATAAGTACTACAGTGATGAAATTTGATGGTAATATGTGTTGTATGAACCGCTACAAAATATGACTAAATAGTAAAAAAAGAATTGGGGGTGGGGCCCCCCATACATGTAACTGAGGGATGAAATTTTTTTTTTCGATGTACATACCCGTGTGGGTATCAATGGAAAGGTCTTTTAAATGATATAAAGTTTTCTAAAAAACATTTTTCTTAAAGTGAACGGTTTTTGAGATATCAGCTCTCAAAGTCGTAAAAAGTATGTCCCCCCCCCCCCCTCTATTTTTATAACTACGGGGTATAAAATTCTAAAAAAATAGAGGTGATGCATGCTAATTAACTCTTTCAACGATTTTTGGTTTGATCAAAGTATCTCTTATAGTTTTGAGATAGGTTGATTTACTGTAATTTTGGTTAAGTTATTGTGCTTACACTGAAAACGATGGCTGAACCTTATAAGATAGATCAAAAAATAACTACAGTATTGTACACCTTTAAAAATCTTATATTTGCTGCTACGGAACCCTTTGTGCGCGAGCCCGACTCGCACTTGGCCGGTTTTTTTTACATAGGATTGCCCTACATTTTACATTCCTACCAGGGCGCGTCGACCTATCATCATTAACTAAAGTTTTTTTATGTATTGAGGACAATCCAGATGACCTCACTCCGCCTGAAGGTAAGCGGCCGTGAGATCCAAATAAAGTTGACAGGCACAAAAGAACAGACTAAGTACCATTTGAGTCTGTCATCCTCACCCTTATACTTTTTTTTTTTTAAGCGGGCGGCTATGCAGGTCTTATTCAGACCAGTATCACTGCGACCAGTTTGATCTATTGTGATCGCCGCTATGCTACATTTCAGTCTCAAATCCTACACTTTTAAGAAAGTGAATTAATTGTTTTGGGACTGAGATCCTTAGCTTCATTAGGGCTTAGAATGTGCTTTCCCAGATGCATGCTACGTTTTACGCATCAGTGGTCCGCATTTGGTGATATGTGTAAAGGGGTTTCATCCGCCTCGTTGACCCGGAACCCTTATACTTAATTATAAATATTACATACAACCAAAGAGATCTATCCAGGAAATGTTGTCAGTACCAGGAAATCATAAATTTATAGGAGTGTACTAGTTACTAATAATCGTAATTCGTATCTCTGCTAAAACAAAAAATATCAGTGTCTTTATAACCACCTCTTAGTACTTTATGTTAGCCTGGTACTTATAGGACAAAACAGTACGCTACGAGAAAATACATGCCTACATTATTGTTTTATTTTTATCCAAATTCAAGAAAAGCTAGTCCTCTTGCACACATGTACGTACATTGTACAATAAGTGGTTGGATTTACGGCTAAGGGTACCACGACAAAAAAATAATTTCCATTCACACCTCAAGGGACAACTGGACTGGAAAATAACACTGGAAAATAAGGGCCTAGGACAGTACCTTTGAATTTCGGAAGCATCGCCTCGCCGTCATGAATATATAGAGCAAGATAATAATATAATGAAATATCAACTTCGATTTATTCACGGAGATATTTTATTAGGTCATGTCAATATGCATTGTCAATAACAAATCATAAAAAGGTTTACAACATCTACTAATCGGTCGGTCTGAGTCGGTTATCACTTAGTGGGTCCACGAGAAATAAGCCTCCCTCGTGGTCCCCTAGTGGGACAAATTAGTGGGTCCACGAGAAAACAGCGAGTGGTATCACTCCGGTCGAGCCGGCCCATTCATGCCGAAGCGTGGCTCTCCCACAGTTAGCTGTTAAATTATCTATTTAAAAAAAATGCTGTATCCGTGAACATTATCCCTTTAACTAATCATTCTAAACAACTATTGTGCGCATAAAAATATTCTACAAAGTTGGTTTCGTGCCTTGATCAGTTGGAATGAGGATTCGATCGCCGGTCTACCTGGTGGGAGGCCTGCCACGGCTGCGGCCTTCACTCAAGGACCTTTCCACCCCTACGGCCGTCTGCTCTCGCAATGTGCCCTACCCAACATCAAAACGTGATATTATGATAGACATGAGTAACTCACTTGTCAGACACGACGCCGCCGACCACGACGCCGACGGAGCCGATGCCCACGGTGACGGCGAACAGCCACCAGCCCAGGTCCACGTCGGGGAAGTAGTCCCGGTAGTACAGGTCCGCGTTGTACGCGAAGCACATGCCACCTGTAAGGAATAAGAGATTAGTCTTCTACATCGCCCAAATTTAATAATTTAGATTTTTTTAAAATATATTTTTATTCATAAACTAGTGGCCCGCCCTCACTTCGCTTCGGGACCGTAATTCAGAAATGAACTAATAGATGGCGCTGTGCTAAATTACATTGCGCAAGCGTTTCGTGTTTTCGGTTTACCTATAAGCCTTGTCGCTTTATAAATATAGTCTAGATAGATAATTATTTATAAATAACTAGCGGCCGCCCGCGGCTTCGTCCGCGTGGAAAAGTAAGGGGGGTACCCCTTTCAACCCCTTACAAGGCCCTTTTCGCAATAAAAAGTACCTATGTTCTTTCTCAGGGTCTAGATTATCTGTATACCAAATTTCATTTAAATCCGTTCAGTAGTTTTGGCGTGAAAGAGTAACAGACAGACAGACAGACAGACAGACAGACAACAGACAGACAGACAGACAGAGTTACTTTGGCATTTATAATATTAGTATGGATAATTTAGAATTAATTTTTTTCATATATTTTTATTTATAAATAATGAAATAGAATTAATTTCAAAGCACCCATAGCATTCTTTCTTTAATAGATGCGACATACACACATATAGACACACTTAAGTATAATCCACATTACACACACACAATGTACAGTCAGCCACACATCAGGTTACCACAATCTGTCAAATTTCCTCATTTGATATTCAACCTAATGTGTATGACAGTAAGATGAGAGTCGATCGAAGAAATTTGACAGTTTTGTATACTTTGATATGTGGCTGTACGTACTCAAGACACAATAACACCGAACACAAGGCTGGCATCCACTGCTGGACATAAGCCCCCAATATTTTCTCCACAGATTGGTCTCAAGGAATCGCGACCCGGATTTAATATACCTAGGCTGATACTTTATTCTATTCTGTCGTGGCCAAAGTGCCAAATCATGTTCTTGCTATACCAATATAACTGAAATGGAGTTTATTTATTGGGTCTTTAATAACTACAATCATGTTCTTGCTATACCAATATAACTGAAATGGAGTTTATTTATTGGATATTCAATAACTACTTGCGAGCAAAACCAAAAATAGGCAAGAGGTATTGTGTGCGACGAAAATAGCTCGGAACTTGCTAGTAAAACTGTGACAAGATCACACGTTCAATCTGTCAGATTACTTCATACAATTCCATCCATAATGTCGTTTGTATTAAGGTGAGAATTGGACCAAAAAATTGTCGGGTTTATAGGATTATTTGGCTGTATACTTATCTTAGGACACTATTAAGAACAGATATGATCGATTCAAATAAAAAATGTATCAACATATAAGATTAGGCACAATTCTGCAGCGGTAATGACAAAGCGTTATCCTGTAGACGGAATTAGTCTGTCGTAGAAGGTAAGGCTTTGGTTACACTTGATACCTAATTGCCAACCCTAACCAAAACCCCTGGGTGTCCTTCTCAAGCAATTACGGTCGGGTACCCCACAGCCCAGAGTAGACTATTCCGCAAATCTCTCTCTCTCTCTATGCTCTCCTGGTTGCGCGACCTGCCGGACACACAGTAGGTAGGTAGGTACCTAGTGCTCCACCGCGTAGTCATATGCTGAGCGATCTACTTCCCAATGGGGAATGCTCATGTACCTACTCAAGCCCGTTTGGTCGCCTCTAACGAGAGGCCAGTCATATCTTGGCAGTATTTTTAGGTTCATGTACCTATCCTTTTTTGTTTTCCAAACCATCATAATAGCCTTCAACTTGTCACATGCGGGGGACAAGGTGGTGTGTGGGACTCTAACCCTAACCAAAACCCCTGGGGTGTCGATCTCAGAGCAATACGGATACCATAGCCGAGACTGGACTGTTCCGCAAATCCGAGACTGGACTGTTCCGCAAATCGCGCTCGCCACTTTACGCCAATTGTTTGGCGCAAATTGCTCTCCTAATTGACGACACCCAGTAGTATTTTCCCCAGTAGTTGTGACACTGAGCAAGCTTTTCTTTAGTGGGGACGCTCACGTACCTACTTAATAAGCCCGTTTAGTCGTCTCTTATGATAGGCCAGTCCTACCTTCGGAGTAACTATTTTTAGATTCATGTGGTCCAGCCCTAACTCCGCACGCGTCGCCATAATTTTTTACTTCGCTAATAACGAAACGTTCAATCAAGCCGTGACAGGGGACTCGCTTTTTGTGCTCACAAAAACCGCCAACTAATATCTGTTTTAGATACTAAAACTCTGCGAAGTTTGCTTTGTCACTCGCGAACAAGGGTTGTAGCTTTTGGCAAGGACGTCAATTTACTGTATCACGCTAAAGATATATAATAGAAGGTCACGCATAGCCAGCACGGATCCAAACCCGAACTTTTCACAAAAATCGTGGTGTATACTCTGATTTTAATCATGGGGAGTAAACCGACAGATGTCATGTCATCCCCGTACATTATCCTCATGTGACAAATGCAAAAATTCAAATGTATGAACTTGTCAGTTTGCATCTGTCAGTTTACTCCATGCTTAAAAATCAGAGTATAGATAGATTATGCGTATCGTAAATACTCAGACTAAGGGTGCGTTTCCACATTTTGCAGTTGAGCGGGGATTTGTAGAAATTGACCAATCACGTTGCTCAAAACACACATCTCATCTCCGATGAGCAATTTGATTGGTAAATTTTTACAAGTCTCCGCTCAACTCCACCAGCTCCGCTTCTGTGGAAACGCACCCTAATAGTCGCAGCTGGCGCGTTAAGCTTAGTCCTGCCAGTCACGCGTCGGGCCCAAGGTCAAACTTTGTCAGCCGGAAATCAGGTTTACCTACTACTACACTCAAAATGCAATAGCAAGCTGACTTGCTAGCTATAAACATAGCTAGCCGTGTATGGCCCATGTCACCCCAATCCTAGCAACGTCACTGCGTATACTGCGTCACCCATTGGGCGCCTCCCTTTAAGTGACAACATTGCCCATTACAATTCGAGCCGGCGGAATTTCCCCGGCTCCCGACCCGACGACCCGGTTGGTTCAGTGGTTAGTGAATACTGCGTCTGGGCCAAGGGTTGCGGGTTCGATCCCCGCACAGTACAACATTTGTGGCATGAACATGTCTGTTTGTATTGGTCCTGGGTGTTTTCTATGTATCATTAGTATGTATTTACAAAAGAAAAGTATTATATGTATATATTTGTATCCCACTGTTGGGTCTGATTTCTGTAAGACAGGTGCTTGAGCTACCTATCTCAGAGTTAGATCAATGTAGTGATGTAGTGAAATATTTCTCAATGACAAAAGAAAGTTCACTTACCACAATGTCTGATGGAAGCAGCGATGCAGAGCAGCAGGATCCTAGGCTGAGCAATCACGTGCCAGATGGTAACTTGCGGCATCTTCTTGCCGGCTTCCAGGGTTGCGTCCCCAGCCTTCGGGTGGCCAGCACCTGGGTATTCAAAGTCAATTTGTTAATGATGATACAGAATAAATTCCACATTCTGGGTTCCTGCTGGTGTTTGTAGTTCCTTCGTTACTTCTGTATCTATAAAGCTGGTCTCTCTTATCTTGAATCTAAAACTATCGCTTTGGAGTTCAGGTTTAGACCATGATTCAGGATTTTGGGATAGGTAGTTATTTTTTTTGCAGGTAAGTAGATTATTTATTTTTTTATTTACTTATATTTTACTAGCGGCCGCCCGCGACTTCGTCCGCGTGGAAAAGTAACTTTTTACCCCATTTTTACCCCTTACAACCCCTTATTCGCAATAAAAAGTAGCCTATGTCCTTTCTCAGGGTCTAGACCATCCGTATACCAAATTCCATTTAAATCCGTTCAGTAGTTTTGGCGTGAAGAGTACAGACAGAAAGACAGAGTTACTTTTGCATTTATAATATTAGTATGGATTTAATCCAGACCTATAATGTGTCAATAAAGTTGTTGCTTTAGTGTATTTAAAGAGTAGGTATGTAGCCCCGTTGGTTATAAAACATGGTTACCTACTCGTAAGTTCCCCAAAACAAACTCCTTGTAGGTCACTTCTGTGAGGGCAAAATATAGGGGGAGTCCGGGATACTTGCTCATATGGGATACTTGAACCACTTCCAATATAACTTGATATTCGTGCCAGCGACGGTCAAAGACGTGTTCACGGTTGCCGTTCGCCAACCAAACACGTGCAGTAGCCATCTTGGCAAAAACAGAGACACGCGACTGCTAGTGGCAACAAGGGATTTTCTGCGTGCCGGGATAATATTTTTAACTTTACGTTTTTCATATCATTACTTACCATTATGAAGGTACGATCTATAACCATTGTTATTGTATTGTGTGATTAACGTGTTGAAATATTTGTACAGTGGTATATCTTGTGAAGTGTCGATTTTAAGATATCACAAATAAATTGCTACGGGTAGGGTGTGGGGATACTTGAACACCGGTTGGTGTAGGGATACTAAGATATAGAAACTTTTGTCATTTTGTTGCGTGATTATTATGTAAGTGTATGTACATGGTTTGTTGATCTATTTACTTATACTGTTTGTAACATAAGGAATAACTTTTGTGCATTTCGTTTAATATTTTTTGTTTTGCTTAGTTGCTTAATGTAAACTTTTGATGGTGATTATAGTCAATAAATTCTATTTTAATTTAAAAGGGTATTTTATAATTGTTATCCTTCAAAAAGAGGTGTGGTCAAATCTCCTATCTATGGACATATACCCCACCCCCCCCTGATCAACTATCCCATATAGGTTAGGGATAGTTACCAACTTTCCAATTTTTAAAAAAAGTTAATTACAATTTTAACTATTTAACTTTTCAAAAACTTTTTTTCATATTAAAGTGTGCTGTTCCCTAAGCCATTCATTCATCCGTTAAATAAAGAGCATAACGCAATATATACAAAAATATTAATCATAGTATAAAAGGGGGTTCAACTATCCCGGACTCCCCCTATATCTCTATTCCCACCTTCTTCTCCAATGGTAGTCCTCTCAGGTTCCTTAAGGGTGAGGAAGGTGAGCAAAGCGATCACCAAACCGACGATACCAGCTCCTAATAGCACACTCGCCAACTCTGTAACAAATAAAATTAGATAAACTTTTGCTATTAGTTTCCGAGTATAACCAACAGATGGCGTGTGGATTACATCGCGCAAGGGTTTTTGCCTTTTCGATTTTCATCGAACGCCATCAATGTCCATAAAAAACTGTTCACAACTTTGTTGGAGGACACTTTAAACTCTGGAATAGAATGGACTTGGCATAAATATAATGGCGAGTAGGTACATGACGCACCTTCGATATCGTAGTCATGGCTTTAGAGACCTTGGAAGACTTAGGTTAGGACAATGTTCGACGACCTGAGTAGAGTCTCTCAACAAGTTCTTAAAATGCATGGGACATGACTAAAGTTATGTAGAACTCTCATGTCGTATCCACTCTTGCAAAAGTTGGAAGCTCTTAGAAATTACCTTTTTATAATAATTAGTACAAGTAGCCCGCCCCTCACTTTATTCTCGGTATCCGATTCCTCTCTGTATATGTTCCAAAACATTCCAGTAGATGGCGTAAGCTGTCGGTTACATCGCGCAAAAACGTTTTCGGGTCTTATAGTTTCTTTAGAATTACCTATTATTAATAGTATAGAAGATATATCTTGAAACTTACAGTCCCACGCATTCAAGTCTGGTATTACCGTCCCAGGAAGGCTATCCCGTACCCTCCATAGATGCCCCAGTTGAAGATCGAAAGCACCAGCGCCCTCTGGTGCTCAGGGAACAGGTCCGTCAAGATGCCAGTGGCCAGGGGGTTGCAGCCTGACTCGCCAGCTGCCATGATCATGCGCAGTATGACGAGGTGCCAGTACTCCTTGACGGAGCCCATGGCGAGGATGGCCAGACGAAGATGAGGTGCAGATGGAGAGGACTCGAGCTCGGTTGTACCTGTTGTTGAGAAGTTTTGGTTATGTTAAAGATAAAGATATTTTTATTTACATAAAATGTTATTTATTGATTGTAGTTTATTTTATTAATTTAAGTACTCTAATTCAACTAATGTAATTAGCAATTGCCGTGTTTTTTGAATTCAAATAAATAAATAAAAAAACATGTGTCATTACAATGACAAGGCATAACATGGGCTGGTACGTAAATTTTTTTAGTTTCAAACTTTCAACATGCTTCTGGCTTGTAAAATCTATGGATAGGTTAGGTTATTATCACCTGCGGTATTTCCGGACCAAAACGACCTGAAAACTTTCAGAAAACGCGCGTGTTCCTTTTTGAAAGGTCGGTAACGCACTTGTAAGTCCTCTGGTGTTGCTGGTGTCCATGGGTGGCGGTAATCGCTTAACATCAGGTGACCAATTTGTTCGTCTGCCAGGGGACATACCTAAAAAAATATTCATAGCTCAATCCAGTATCTATCAGAGCTATTTAATTAAGCTTCTGCTCTCTCGGCTGTGACAATCGGAAGCTGCCAAGGCTTCTAATCAGGTATATCATTATGAACCTCAACTATCCCACAATAGGGCAAAGGACTCCCCACCCGCCCCCCCCGTCCAAAGTTTTCGGTCAAGAGAGGATAGAGAGAGAGAGAGAGAGAGAGAGGGAAAGAGAGAGGGAGAAAGAGAGGAGATAAAAGAGGTTTATAAAGGGTTTACTCACTTATCAGCCACCACGCCAAGAATGACTCCCACAACGGTGAACACGGCCATGAACGCAGGCCCGGCCAGCACCTGGTAGTCGATGCCCAGCCCGTTGTAGCCCCACTCGCAGTACCTCGTGCCATTGAGGGTGAGGGACTCGCATCTGCAAGAGAGAAGGAGTTGTTAGGAGCTACCAAAAAGTCATTGAGATAAGGGTGTTTAGCCGTCACATAAAGTCCCTTTCGACCTACTTAAATGTGAGCAATTCCGAGGATTGGTGCAGCCAGCCTGAGCTACATCATTTCTAGATACTAAGTATTTCAAATGGTCTGCTTTGGAGGGTGGGATTAGGGCCACTACGCCACTGTACCGGTACGGAGAGGCGACACTCTTTATCTCAGGGAAGGAGCACGCCTGGTATCTGGCCACCACTCAACACTCCAGCAGAATGTGGCCGGCTGTTTAGTCCCAGATTAAATAAGTGTTTGTTAAAGTTGCCATGCCCTGTTGGAGCACTTTTAACTTTGCGAACTTATTAAATAAATGCGCCAGACAATCACACTAAACAACCGTGGCAACCCCTGTACTGATCAGCAGTAGATTATAAAATTTGACATTCATAAATGTTCTGTAAAGGACTTAAATTGAATAAAGACATTTTGATTTGATGAGTACCAGATGACGATAAATAACTGGGGGCGTCAACCCAGAACACTCAGACCCATGAAAACTTAGAAAATGTAGTTTCCTTAATTAACTTGACCGGGAAACGAGCCCAAGACCTTTCGCGCTTTGGGTGAACACCTTAACCACTGCGCCATCCAGGCTGTCAGATCATTATTAAGCGGTAGAATTGTCTGGAGAGACGGGCATCATCTGGATGATGCCCGTTACTAAGACGTCGTCCGATACCCATGATGTTGCCAGTATTGAGACATCAGCGCTGTAATTCTCGCCTTTTGTAAATAGTACTTAAGTAGTACGTACAGCCACACATTAAAGTACCCAAAACCGCAAAATTTCTTCAATCGACTCTCATCTTCGTATCAAACACGTTAGGTTGAAAATCGGTTGAGAAAGTTTGACAGGTTGTGGTAACCTGACGTGTTGTCTGTACCAAATAAATAGAGCTGTGGCTCCATACATACCTTTCATTCTGAAGTATGTTCAAAATGAAAGGTGGCTACTTATCTATCCAATGCTTATCTAAGTGCTACAACCCATTGTGTACCACAACCAGTTATTTTACTTCTCGCTTCCGCATATCGGCGGTATAAAAGCTGAATATGACATTAGGTGCCGGCTTTTTATCACCTATACTGCCGTCCTTAGCATAGTTGCAGTAAGTACGCTCTCGACGGTTTCGAGAAAAACGCGGTTAAAGTTTTGGTGCGAAAATCTTCCATAACTCCTTAGTTTATTATCAGATCACAGTGATTGTAACTTTAAATGAAAGAGGGCGTTAGCACCTATGTATTACTGTATAAAAAAGTAATGTCCGTTAATTTAAACATAAAATAAATTCACTATTGTTGTTATACTAAGTATCACTTAAAAATCTCGACTAGAGATCACTTAGCATAAACACAGTAAGTGTGTTTTTACTGTTTTTATGCTTAGTAACCTTATAAATTTTAACTATTTATTAGAGTATTTTATTGAATAGTAGTAAAAATTTAATTTCTCTTTCACGAATTATATTAAAGCGGTTGGATGCCATTTTTAGAATAATTCGTAAATGAAAAATTCCAAAATGGGCAAACTGAGCCTGTCCTGCTGCGAGGTGCTGTGAGACAAGGAGATGTTATATCTCCGAAACCCATCTCCGCTGCGCTGCAGGACATGTTCGAAACGCTAAACTGAAAAGAGCGCGGAATCAATATTAATGGCGAGTACATATCACTCCTACGATTCGCAGACGACATCGTCATCTTGGCGGAAACCTTACATGACCTACATGAGATGGTGAGCAGCCTGGCTGAATCTTCCAAACACATCAGTCTTCGGATGAACTTGGATAAAACCAAGGTCATGTTCAACGAGCTCGTTGATCTGAGACCGGTCGCTGTTAATGGAGTACCTCTCGAAGTTGTTCAGGAATATGTCTATCTAGAACAAACGCTCCAATTAGGCAGAAACAACTTCGAGAGAGAACCCAACAGAAGAATTTAGTTAGTCTGGGCAGCATTTGGTAGCCCCGCGCCTCGCGGCCGCGCGCTGCAGGCGGCGGCCGCGGCCCGCTGCTGCTCTGACCGACCTAGCTGCGCACTGCGAGGACACGTGGAGATATTAGAGACGCCTCTGACAGGAGATGAGAATTATCACTTATCAACCTGTTGCTGATGAAGATGATGATAGTCTCAATTGGCAGTGCTAGTTTCGTCATGGTGTCACATTAAGTAACGCCCAAAAGTGGCTGCCCACTACTCAGACAATGTGGAGATTTTTAGAGACGCCGCTGACAGGAGATGAGAGATTGATTGATTGATGAGCACTTGATGAGGATGAATTGGCAGTGCTACGGTGTCACCTTAAGTAACGCCCTAAACAAAATGAGGCAATG
>JABMDO010001226.1:0-17123 GCA_014851415.1 Cnaphalocrocis medinalis
TCACCTACAGGATATAGGTATCTGTGAACATTTTACATACATCCACGTGTTTTGTCAACCATTTTGAACAACATTGGTTCAACGACTTATCCAAATTCATTGAAATATTTTTCGACTCCCCATACAACATCACCAAGTCACGTGACCGGCTTTGTATGAAAATTTGACCTTTTTATGCGAATTTGCTAAAGTCATTGAACAATGTTGTTCAAAATTAGTAAAGACGTGGTAAAAGGGATGTAAGTATTCGCAGATACATGTTGTATTATGTAAATTACCTTCCTGACTTTACTAAGGATTTGTATGACATAGTATTGTTTGCATTTGATAGTTCTTTAATTTTAAAACTAATAAACTGTGACAATGTGAATAATGCTCTCATCCAAGTGCTAAATTGGTTTACCGTAAACAATTTGCTTCCAAATTCTAAAAAGTCATAATATGTGCTACAGAAGCGAGACTTCTAACAGTACGCCATCTAGCGGTTTATTCACACGCCCCATTAAGGGGCTATCTATACGAATGAAACTAGCGCCGCCAACCTATTTACACTGATTGTGGCGAAAATACTTTATTTTTTAAGAAAGCAAAACATTACAGACTTAGATAAAAATTAATTGAATTTTTCAAGATGCAATACAATATTATAAAACACGCGACAAGTAACAATAATGTCAATTATTGCTAAAAGTGGCCGTTTTTAGCAATAATTAACATTATTGTAACCTACTTGTCGCGTGTTAGAAATATTGTATTGCACCTTGAAATATCCAATTTACTTGGATCTAAGTCTGTAATGTTTTATTTTCTTCAAAAATATCATATTTTCGCCAGAATCGAAACTTTAAATAGGTTGGCGGCGCTAGTATAGGTAGCCCCTTAACGGCACAGAATACTTAATAGTACATGTACAGAAAGCCCACTCCTAAAAACCGTTTATGGAAATGAAGACTCAGGCTACCATAACATAACGTTGAAATTCCGACCGCCCAACGTTCAATGCCTATCATTATTCATACCTAGAAGTGCGTTCTCTTTCAATCGCAAGCAACTGTCGCGCGTGCGTCGCCGCTCGTTCGTGATTTTCTACTAATTTGCCCCTCCGGAGGGGCCGCCGCATGTACTTGCAAGTTCGATACCTACACGCGGAGTGGGACAGGCCTGGCGGGGGTACAAGACCGCTAACTTATAGACTTTCATAAAATCTCACTAAGTATCCCACTTATATTACAAACATGAAAGTTTGTAAGTATGGATTGACGGATGTTTGTTCTCATTTCACGCAAAATCTACTGAATGGATTTTATTTAAACTTTACAATAATACTTATAGCTTTTATCAATGACATTTCATGGAATGTCATACATCAGAATAGCACATAGGCTACAATTTATAAAAATACTAGCGGCCGCCCGCGACTTCGTCCGCGTGGAAAAGTAACTGTTTACCCCCCTTTCAACCCCCTTTTCGCAATAAAAAGTAGCCTTCCTTTCTCAGGGTCTAGATTATCTGTATACCAAATTTCATTTAAATCCGTTGAGTAGTTTTGGCGTGAAAGAGTAACAGACAGACAGACAGAGTTACCTACTTTCGCATTTATAATATTTGGTACTAGCGGCCGCCCGCGACTTCGTCCGCGTGGAAAAGTAACTTTTTACCCCCCTTTCAACCCCTTACAACCCCCTTTTCGCAATAAAAAAGTAGCCTATGTTCTTTCTAAGGGTCTAGATTATCTGTATACCAAATTTCATTTAAATCCGTTGAGTAGTTTTGGCGTGAAAGAGTAACAGACAGACAGACAGACAGAGTTACTTTCGCATTTATAATATTAAGTATGGATACTGTGCGGATTGTCCAAAATATGCAAATAACTAACTACACGCGTACAAAGTCGCGGGAGGCCGCTTGTACAGTGGCCAGCACATCAAGTTACTACAATCTGTCAAATTTCCTCAGTTGATATTGAACCAAACACGTTTGACATAAAAGTGAGGTTCGATTGAAGAAATGTGACAGATTGTAGTAACTTGATGTGCTGGCCGCCGTACGTCCACAAAATACGAGACATTTGGTCACCCCAGCCGGTGATTTGCTGTCATCATGCGATTCTACTCGCTCACTTCCCGGTGATCTGACAAAAAAGCACATTGCGCATTGCAAAGTTTTATAGTGCAAGTGACGCTTGCACAAAAAAGCTATTTCAATGTTTCCTCAAATTGCGAAAAGACCGTCTTCTATCCATACTATTATACTATTTTACTATATACTATTAATACTATTAATATTATAAATGCGAAAGTAACTCTGTCTGTCTGTCTGTCTGTCTGTCTGTCTGTCTGTTACTCTTTCACGCCAAAACTACTGAACGGATTTAAATGAAATTTGGTATACAGATGATCTAGACTCTGAGAAAGGACATAGGCTACTTTTTGTAGCGAAAAGGGGGTTGTAAGGGGTTAAAAGGGGGGTAAAAATTTACTTTTCCACGCGGACGGAGTCGCGGGCGGCCGCTAGTCTTCTATAAGTAGTATTTATTACAAGGTTATAAGTTCTACTTATAGAAATCTACAGATGTTATCCATACTTATCTTCTATCCATACTAATACTATTATACTATATACTATTACTATTTTACTATATCCATACTAATATTATAAATGCGAAAGTAACTCTGTCTGTCTGTCTGCTACTCTTTCACGCCAAAACTACTCAACGGATTTAAATGAATACAGATAATCTAGACCCTGAGAAAGGACATAGGCTACTTTTTATTGCGAAAAGGGGGTTGTAAGGGGTTGAAAGGGGGGTAAAAAGTTACTTTTCCACGCGGACAAAGTCGCGGGCGGCCGCTAGTCTTCTATAAGTAGTATTTATATAGAAATCGACAGATCTTATCTATATTTATCTTCTATATCTATACTATTTATAAAGAGATAACTTCTATAGAAAACTACAAGGCTAACAGGTAAACCGAAAACACGAAACGCTTGCGCGATGTAATTATACACAGCGCCATCGATTGGTTCATTTCGGAATTCCGGTCCCGAAGCGAAGTGAGGGCGGGCCACTAGTATACTAATATAATAAATGGGAAAGTGTGTCTATCTGTATGTTTGTCTTTCTTTCACGGCAAAATGGAGCGACGAATTGACGTGATTTTTTAAGTGGAGATAGTTGAAGGAATGGAGAGTAACATAGGCTACTTTTTGTCCCTTTTAACCCCCCATTTTAGGAAAGTTGCGTTCATTCCCGTTTTAATATTTTATAAAGGATGTGATGTTAGTTAAATATAATTATTTTATAACTTGCAATATTCCAAAACCGCAAAAATGCGCCAAAATTGCATCAAATTTTGATTTAGTAAAGCGATTTGACCTCGACGTATGAATGAGCCTTGATGTTTGAATATGCATTATTCAATAAAACTAAGAAACTTTAGTATCTACAACAAACTAGAAAACATCAGTTTATAACTCACTAGTGGCCCGCCCTCACTTCGCTTCGGGAACGTAATGCAGAAATGAACCAATAGATGGCGCTGTGCTCAATTACATCGCGCAAGCGTTTCGTGTTTTCGGTTTACCTATAAGCCTTGTGGTTGTCTATAGAAGTTATGTCTTTATAAATAGTATATAGTAGTCTTTATAAGTAAATAGAGCACTTAAGTTACCAACATCAGACAGCAGAGGTATTTAAATATTTCAATTTAAAGAACATTAATTAATTTCGTCCCATTTAATTTGACAGTATTTGAAACGCCCACATTCTCTCTCGCTTTAACTTACGGTTCGTTAATTTTCGCACATAAAATTATAATAACTTTGTGTCAATTGATTTGGATTTTAATCAATTAATTCTAGCATTAGTTTAGTTTCCAGTTATAATTTTATTAATGAATATCCTTAATCTAGTCTAGAATTTGGGCAATGATTTGTCTGCACAAAAAAAAGCAAAAATAATAAAAAAACACTTAGTTACATAGAATAGAATAGATATCATTTAGTACAGACAAGTCTTAATTTGGTTGACTGCTTGGTTGAATGCTCTAAGGTAGATTGACATTTCCATCCATAATTTCTAACATACCATTCCAACAACGATTTTCATTTTTATTTATGTGATAGGTAGCAGGCGAGCAGGCGGATCACCGATGGTAAGCAATTGCCGCCGCCCATGGACACTTGCAACACCAGTGGAGTTACAATTAGTGCGCTGCCAACCTTTTATCCCCTTCCCCCCGAGTGGGCCTCCGGTACCCTCACTCATTCGGCGAAACACAGCACAGGGGCTGCTTCACGCCGGTTTTCTGTGAGGCAGTGGTATCACTCCAGTCGAGCCGGCCCATTCATGCCGAAGCGTGGCTCTCCCACAGTTTCATGCTAGAACCTCGTGAACTCAACAATAATAATCAAAAGTATCAGCCTATAGGTACAGGGTGTATCTGTGAACATTTACATCCCTTTAACCACGTATTCTACCAACCATTCTAAGCAACATTTGTTCTATGACTTCACTTAAATTCGCAAAAAAATTCGCTTAAAAAATTTTCATCTTTCCATACAAAGTCAGTCACGTGACTTGGTCATTTTGTATAGAGAGTCGAAAAAAATCTATGAATTTCGAAAAGTTGTTGAACAAAATGTTGTTCAGAATGGTTGATAGAACACGTGGTTAGAGGGATGTAAATGTTCACAGATACACCCTGTATGCTGTCCCACTGCAGGGCAAAGGCCTCCATCATAGAAATCAAGTCATCGCTACTATGATGGGATTAGGCTTGTTTGAAAAATTCGAGACATCTTTTGCTTGACCCGGGAATCGAACCCGGGCCCCGAGATCACGGCCCGGTACTTAAACCACGAGACCAACGGGGCGTTAATTTAAGTTAATGTTTTTTAGTTTTTTGCGAGACCTAGCTAAGCGTTTAGTTAACTTTAGTTGAAGTCACGGGAGACCCAAAGGTTGGCAGCTACTTAATATATATAAATTGTTTATGTAACTATATTAACCTGTATAAAATTAAACTTTAAAATTAATAATATGAATCTCCCAAATACATACCTATTTGTTTTTATTATAATTACTATAATATCAATATTGTGCTGTCTATGTCTATCTACGTTTTGTTTTTGCTATAGACGCTGCTTATACTAAAAAAGAACTCGAATTAATAAAAGATACAGCTCAAAATCACCTGTCAATTTCGCCAGAAAACGTAACGTGTCTCTTTATTCACTTGACATTGGCAGAATTAAAGTGCCCAAGAGCACGGTCCACGCCACAATTAAAAAAAACATTGCCCAGCGAATTTCCATCGCTATCCATCAAAGTAATGATGAAAGAAAGAACTAGTTCACTAACGCATCCTGAATACGAAAAATGTGTTGTCACCTCAAATAAGTCTTTAATTGGCCACGTTTTTGCATAAAGTGCAGACATCTACAGAATAAATAAATAAATTGAGACAACATCACATACAACAGTGGGAGAGCCACGCTTCGGCATGAATGGGCCGGCTTGACTGGAGTCATGGACGTATATAAGGGGGGTCCTGGGGCGGGAGGGCCGCTTCGGCCATGACTGGGCCGGCTCGACTGGAGTAATACCACGTCCTCACAGAAAACCGGCGTAAAGTGCATGTGCTGTGTTTCGCTGCGTGAGTGAGGGTACCGGAGGCCCAATCCAGGGGGAAGAGGGGTTAAAAGGTAAGCAGCGCACTTGTGTCACCACTGCTGTTTCAGGTGTCCATGGGCGACGGTAATCGCTTACCATCAGGTGATCCGTCGGCTCGTCTGCTACCGATATCATAAAAAAAATATACATTGTCCTGGTCCCAAACTAAGGTTTTCCCTTGTGCTATGTTAACCAGAAACAACGAAGGAACCACCCAAACACCTAGACTCAACACAAATGTCTGTTTTCAAGTACAAACATTGTGTTGGTGCGGGAATCGAGCCCGCGACCCTTACGTCTCAACTGGCGCTCAAACCATTATGCTAAAGGGGTCGGGTATATTGCATTGAAACTATGTAGACAAACGGGGCTACATATATCAACGAAACTAGCGCCGCCAACCTATTTACAAACACTGATTGTGGCGACAATATGATATTTTAAGGAAGCAAAACATTACAGACTTAGATAAAAGTAAATTGAATTTTTCAAGATGCAATACAATATATAAACACGCGACAAGTAACAATAATGCCAATTATTGCTAAAAGTGGCAGTTTCTAGCAATTAATTAACATTATTGTTACTTGTCGCGTGTTAGAAATATCTCCACTTAAAAAACCCAACTACGACAAAAAACGACGCTGAAAAAGTACCATAAAACAAGCCTTCGTTGTCAATTTACAATAATGTCATACTATACTATTCTGAAGTATGCAATATTCACTATGTAGAGATAAATTTTCATGTTTGGAAATCCGCAGTCACACGTGGTCACACGACTTGTCAAATTGCTATGGTAGGTAGGTACCTAGGTAGGATATGTAACGTGTGACTACGCCTGTCGTGTGACTACCAAGTAGTTAAGAAGTTACGTGGAAACAGATGAAAATACTTACGACATACATACATAGCCTGTCAAAATCATAACCCTCCTTTTGCTTTGCCGTAGTCGGGTAATAAAAACACGCTCAGTTTTGCCGTGAAAGAAAGACAAACATACAGACAGACACACTTTCCCATTTATTAAATACCTACAGAATTGACCTGTCTACAGATTTATTATAAGTATAGATAATAGAACTGAGTTTGATAACTGACTCGGTAAACTGATTTACTGATCTAATTAAAATGAGTTTATCAGTCAACGAATAACGTTTGTATTTATCAAAATGGCCACTATCTACTAGTCACAAAACAAGGAACTACTTATTAGATTAAAGACTCAAAGGCCGCTAAATGCAGCTCTCAGAGACGTCTAATAACCTTAATGTTCATTATCTTAATCTCTCGCAATAAAAGTAGTCTATGTTCTTTTTCAGAGGGCATCGGAGGCCCAAATGAGAATGAGGAAAAGAGGATTTTGAAGGTTGGCAGCGCACTTGTGACCTACAGGTTTTGCAGGTGTCTATGGGTGGCGGCCATCGCTTGCCATCAGGTGATCCGTCTGCCACCTATCACATAAAAAAAACTAGGGCCCTGTACCTACTATGAGTACCAGGTGACGATAATTAACTGGGGGCGTCAACCCAGAACACACAGACACAAGAAAACTTAGTTAATTGATTCAAATTGCGGTTAATAATGATACACCTACAGGATGTATCTGTAAACATTTACATCCCTTTAACCACGTGTTCTATCAGCCATTCTGAACAACATTTGTTCAACAACTTTTCTAAATTCTTCGAAAAAATTTTCGACTCCCCACACAAAATGACCAAGTCACGTGATCGACTTTGTATGATGAAATTTTTTTATGCGAATTTTCAAAAGTCATAGCACAAATGTTGTTCAGAATGGTTGGTAAAACACGTGGTTTAAGGGATGTAAATGTTCACAGATACACCCTGTATAGGAAGAAATAACTAGATTCCATTTCAACCAATTTTCGATGAAAGTATTAAAGTGTAAAGTAAAAAGTACCCAGCACACAGAAGTTTTGTATAAGTATTGATTCCGTTAGCCACACCAGAGGTTCCGTTTTTACCTAACACCTACGTAACCCTAAAAAGTATAGTGATTAATTCGCAAAATAAAATTAACTACTTAATAATAAAAAAAACGAGAAATCGGGTCGAGCAAATGGCATGTTTCGAATTTTTCGAATAGCTCGGGTTAAAATCATTAAACACGAAAATTCGTACTAATTTAAACTATACCACATTATTTATTGAACAACTTTTCGAAATTCATTGAATTTTTTTTCGACTCCCCATACAAAATGACCAAGTCACGTGACCGACTTTGTATGGAAACATGAAATTTTTTTAAGCGAATTTTCAAAAGTCATAGAATAAATGTTGTTCAGAATGTCTGCTAAAACACGTGGATAAAGGGATGTAAATCAAATCAAAATCTCTTTATTCAATTTAAGTCCTTTACAGAACATTTATGAATGTCAAACTTTATAATCTACTGCTGATTCGGTCAATTTCTACCGAGAAGAATCAGCAAGAAACTCAGTAGAACTTAACTTTTCAAATTTGTTTAATAAATTTTTTAAAGAATTAAATAAAATTTAAATTTCATAATACATAACACTGAGTAGGTGAACAGTTTATCATTTCCACAAATTCACAGATACCACTGCCACACAGAAGCCGGCGCCGTGAAGCAGCCCCTGTGCTGTGTTTCGCCGAGTGAGTGAGGGTACCGGAGGCCCACCTGGGGGGGAAGGGGATAAAAGGTTGGCAGCGCACTTGTAACTCCACTGGTGTTGCAGGTGTCCATGAGCGGCGGCAATTGCTTACCATCAGGAGATCCGCCTGCTCGTCTGGTACCTATCACATAAAAAAAAAGATATACCCTGCATAGCAATCTTTATAGCATCAACCTACTTACTATTTGGAGTTGCGAAATATTTAATTACTATCATAAAATATTGATTTTGCTATAAAGATATTTGTATGAATTTTCGTGTTCGAATTATTTTATTAGCCACTAGTTTAGCCTGAGGGTCTAAACCGAACCGGTCGGTACGACCAAATAAATCGGAGGTCCCTATCCCTTTCTTAAGAGTTGTGTGTCAGCTTAGTCTGGATGCAACAAGTATTCTATTATTATGACCGTAAGTCCCCACTGCAGCGGCAAAGGCCTCCCTACCCTTTCTCCATCTACTCGGTCCTGGGCTACGGTAGACCAGTCTTTTGAAAAGCGTCTAGCTCATCACGCCATCGTCGCCTCGGTCTGCCGCGAGGACGTTTTACATTTTAAAAAAGGCTGCTCTGCTTAAATGGGATTGGGCCGGTCACTTCAGTCGCATGCCAGACGAGCTTTGGGCCAAAATAGCCACAAAGTGGATGCAAATGCAACAAGTATATTGACAAAAAAAATACAATTTATTTGAATATCAGTAGCCCCCAAACTAGGTAGTCCTGTCGCTTGGGGACTTGACTTGATGTTTTACCTTTTTGTTATAATTACGGCGTTGCAAGATTGAGATTTAAACATATTCGTTTTTGTTAATTAGAAAAAAGAAATTTAAAAAAATAATAATAATTTAGTGACACACATGTAAACTACCTTACCTATCTTTTGTTAAATTAATTTAGTTGGATGTAAACATCAAAGTATACAGAACTGTCAAAGGAGTTGTCCCATTATGGGTTGGGTCTATGTACGCTAAATTAAAAATCGGAGAAAAAATTGCTTATTACGAGAAAAATACATGATTCCATATAATGCAAGTTGTCGTGGTATAAAATAAAAAAGTGACATTTTTCAACGTTTACCAATGACCAAGACGCGTGAGACGACGGTGACCAAGACAAAAAAGCAACTGTCATGTCAATGTCTGTCAATGTGACGTTAAACGGTTTGGTTTGTTAGGGTTTTTTGGATAGTTTCATTTCTTAGTCTGTGGTTTGTTCCGTTAAACGTCAGACAGATAGACAAACGTCAAACGTCATCGAAGTTCGTAATGGCAGTCATAGGTAACCAACATTGACACCATTTGTTGTATTGCAATCCTTTGCTAAAATAAATTGTCCTTCCCAAAAAACAACGTACAAATAGGAAATTGGATAGTCAAAAAACTATTTCATTAATCTCTATATTTTGGTATAGGGTACGTATACCACGACCAGACTCATAATTCGGGGACAACTCTTCTTTTTAAAACATTCTCATAATGTACCTATACACTTTAGGACCTTGTCACAATACATAATGTTTAAGAAAGTAGAAGTCGTTCTTATACATAATGTATAGTGACAAGGTCCTAAAGTGTATACATATTGTTGGAGTTGACTGTACCTACTGCTTGACGTTTCGGCTACGTTGCAGCAGCCAATACAATAAAATGTAGATCCTACTTACTACTTAACATTAAACGTCGCGATAATTCCCGTTTTAATTTTTTATACTTAAAATGCAACGCGAAAAATCTTAAAATCTATTTTCTCAAAACCTCCGCCCCGGGCGGTTCTTTTTATGAGGCGTAAAAATGCGGATGTAGTCTTAACTCCGGCATTCTCTACCAGTCAATCAAAGTGGGCGAGACAAAAAGTTAAAAAAAAAACTAATTTGCATACAATGATTAAGATCTATAAACATACGTTTATGCATATCTCAAAAAATAAGGAAGTAGTTGTATGCATTTAAAGATTAAACGAACATCTGTTGATACGGTCACTCGTCAGAGCGTTTTTTTGTATGTCATAATTTTAGGAAAGGATAATGTGTGGCTGTCTGTACTTATTTTTTTTAATTTGGTAGTTTTACGACTTAAAATATTATTGGCCGATGCTGCAACATAAATTAAAAATAAATAAAAAAGTACTGACCTTAAATCCTTAAAACGAAAAAAAAAACTAAACAATCACCAAAAAGTTTCTAAATTCAAAAACCGAACTCATCACAAAAAAACGTTCCACGTTCGAAATTAGGCGCGCGCATTTTGATACTTCGAGTTTGTTTTTAAAACTTCCTACAGCTAAGACGTAGATGTAGGAAATCCTTCACAGATCTGCGCGGTTGACCGGCGCGACTCGCGTCTTCTTACGAAATGTACTGCTAACCTTATGCACTAAGACATAAGCGGGCCTTACTCGGGGTGTTAGATTGGAGTAGCCATGCGTTTTGGATCATACAGGACAATCAATAAATAAATCAAAACAAAATCTTTACCCCCATTGCCAACACGCTGTTTTTCTCTCCTCTACCTAAAGGTTGTCTGGAAGAAATCGCTACAAGCGATAAGACCGCCTTATTGTACTGTCTATAGCTGTTGTTTCACTCATGTATTCTATTTCTGTGCAATAAAGAATATCTATCTATCTATCTTATACATTGACCTGATTATTCTGTATAGTCCGAGGCAAGAAAGTGTAGATGACCTTGAGTACGCAGAAACCAATTTTGATAGAAAGTCTTCTTCTTTATAAGTGCGCAAAATAACGGTCATCGCTATACTTTCGTGCCTCCAGCTATACTAAGATATCAACAACAGAATAAATATATTTAAATAACAGCAAATATTAATATTTAAATAGCAGCAACAGAATGAATATATTTTATTATTGTTATAGCAATTTATTCTTATGTAAATAATGCACTTAAAAAAATCAACGAAGTATTCAGGTAGGACTCGAACCGACAACCTTCCATACCGGGTGGCTGTTCTACAAATTATACTAACCGAATGCCGTATTGAGCTGATTTTGTAAGTTGAGCTGATGTTGGATTGGCCATGAGCCGACTATACTTTTATGAATGAATATATTTTTTAATGCACTCAAAATAGAGGTAAAAACTTAAAACTAGACATTAGGGCGACCTTATCACTATGAGCAATAAGGCCGCCAAACCACAACAATAGATTTTTTTATTTATTTTAAACCGATTTGAAAATGGTATTAATTGCTTCAAAACGGTCGTTACACCCAAAATTTGTTGCCATTTAAGGTTTTTCCTTGTATGCTCACGTGTTTCAAAAAATAATTCTAGCCTTGCGACCTACAACGAAGTCGACGCGTACATCCCTTTAACCACGTGTTTTACCAATCATTATTACAACATTTTGCTCTGTGACTTTTAGAAATTCGCTTTAAAATATTCATATTTTCATACAAACTCGGTACGTGACTTGGTCATTTTGTATGGAGAGTCGAATTAAAATTTCGACTTTCAGAAAGTCGTTGAACAAAATGGTTGGTAGAACACGTGGTATTCTGGCGTTATGTGTGATGTCATGACGCCTTATTGTATTGACTTTGTATTCGGAATATTATCGTATCATATCGTAACACTAATGGTCGTGGGTTCGATCCTCACCCAGTTTGTTCAGTGTCTGGGTGTTAATTTAAGCCTACCTATTCTATTTGTGTTTTCTCTGTTGTCTGATATCTGTGACACAAGTACTTAAGCTGCTTAGGACGGAGTCAGGTCAATATAAGAGATGATGTGTGAAATTGCATATTTGCTTTGCTTAATCATGTCCTAAAAGTGTTCAAAATGTTGGCTTCCCCAGCGATTGACCTCTTGATTATTAATTTTTCTGTCAAAGACACATGTTTTTTTTTTAAGCAGATGAAATGTTTTTCTAAACTCCTACTGATGTCAAGAAGGTGGCACCCCATAGCGGTCGGCGTCAATTCAGCTAATTAAAATCCATCATTACGCCTTGACCGCTCGAGCGTCGCATAATAATGTATTGTTCTCATAATCTGACAGATTAAAGAGGTCAAACTAATTTTAATAATCTGTAGATATCCACAATATGCACTTTAATGTGCATTTTTTCATCCCTTGTACAGACAGCCACACATCAATGTATACAAATCTGTCAAATTTCTTTAATCAATTCTCAACTTTATGTCAAACACGTTAGGTTCAATATTACCTGAGGAATTTTTACATATTGTGGTAACCTGATGTGGTGGTTGTCTGTACATTTGTACCCCTAACCTTTATTGGTAAAACAACATTTTGTACTTTTGAAAGTTCGCCTAAAAAGCAATATCCTCGGACCAGGCAGGTGGTCTACCCACAGACGTCGTCCCAATCTCAGTTGCCTTTTGGCAAGCTCTATAGTCCACCTAACGCCCCGTTGGTTTAGTGGTTTAAGTACCGGGCCGTGATCTCGGGGTCCCGGGTTCGATTCCCGGGTCGAGCAAAAGTAGGTATGTTACGAATTTTTCGAACATAGCTCGGGTTTGTTATCACCGCACCGCATTAGGCAAGCGTGGTGATTAAGCCTAATCCCATCATGGTAGTGACAACATGATTTCTATGATGGAGGCCTTTGTCCTGCAGTGGGACATTATATAGGCTGATACTTATAGTCCACCTAACATCCTTGCGCCTTGTCAGGTGGTGTCAGGTAAAGTGGTGGCAGAGGGGAACAGAGGCGCAATGTTTTAGGCCAGCCGCTGAAAACCAGCGTCGGCGCTAGCTATATCTAGCTAGCTCCGACAAAAGCTGAGCGGTCGCCTATTTGGCACAGTTGCGTTTTGTTTTCTTTTGTACTTTGTGTTAATTTATGTATTTTTTTTAAATATTGTATTGTTTGTTCTTGCGTCTTAGTGTATGTTCTGTTATTGTGTCAAATAAAGATTTCATTCATTCATTCATTCATTCATTCAGGTGACCTGCCCATCTCCACTTTAGCTCACACACTCGCGTGCCAACATCGACTACCTGCCAGTTCTCCTTCGGATTTCATCGTTGGATACACGGTCTCGTAATAAATATAATTTGTGGAAATGATAAACTGTTCACCTACACCAGGCCTGTCCCACTCCGCGTGTAGTATCGAACTTGCAAGTACATGCGGCGTCCCCTCCGGAGGGGAAAATTAGTAAAAAATCACGAACGAGCGGCGACGCACGCGCGGCAGTTGCTTGCGATAGAAAGAGAACGCACTTCTAGGTATGAATAATGGTAGGCATTGAACGCTGGGCGGTCGGAATTTCAACGTTAGATTATAGTACTTAGTCTGAGTCTTTATTTCCGTAAACGGTTTTTAGAAGTGGGTCTTCTGTACCTTGTACTATTAAGTATTCTGTGCTACACTGTGTTATGTATTATGAAATTTAAATTATATTTATTCTTTCTACGAGATTAAGTTCTACTGAGTTTCTTGCTGATTCCTCTCGGTAGAAATTGACCTTCCGAATCAGCGGTAGATTATAAATTTGACATTCATAAATGTTCTGTAAAGGACTTAAATTGAATAAAGTCATTTTGATTTGATTTGAATAAGTACAAAATTAAATGGTTTTTGAAGCACGTGCCAAAGAATTCATCATTAGGGAACATAACTGCACTATTATTAATGTAAGTATTTGAGTCATAAGCCATTGTTACTGGCCACTAATTAATAAAGTAATTAAATTACGTAATGTAAACTTAACCAGATTCTCGGGACATTGACAAAAATAATGTCTATGCCCCAGATAACAATTTAAACTTGAAACTGACTTGCGATAGGTTTGATGTATCAAACATAAAGCTTTGTCTCAAATTTGCCGTGGCAAGTGTATAAACTTGAGGCAAGGTTAAATCAAACTTTCTAGTTCCGAAGCAACAAACCTTGCTAGAAAATTATTCTATAAAGTGTATGCAAGTTTGACATAACAAAGTTTGGAGCCCAATCGGGGGGGAAGGGGATAAAAGGTTAGCAGCGCACTTGTTGCATGTGTTCATCATGGACGGCGGCAATTGCTTACCACCAGGTGATCCCGCCTGCTCGTCTGCTACCTATCATATAAAAAAACCTTGTCTCAGTTCCACACACTTCCCAAGCAGGGCGCAGTGGCAGACGTTACCCAGGGACGCTCCATAATAGAGTCACAGATTTCAATAGAGTATCCATGACTCAAGCATCATTCACAAATTGGACTTCTGGTAGTCATTGTTTGGAAAAAAATCTCGTCATCGCGCATGTAGAAAATAAACACGACCGACCGCACAAATAACTTGGTAATCCAGTACAAATACATAGCATTACAATTTTATATTTGCGGTTTGTGTTGGTCCTACTAATCATAGGGGGGGATTTGGGCCTACACCCACCACGCTGGCCCAGTGCGGGTTGGTGGGGTACGCCAGAGCCTCTTCCGTTGTGCAGCAGGGTGCGCCACGTGCAGGTGAGGTTGACTTTGGTCCGTAAGATGTTTGAGAGGGACCACTTGCACCCCATGCAGGATGGTGGTTGCAGGGCCTCCCACCAGGTGGACCGACGATCTGGTGAAGGTCTCGGGAGTCCATTGGATGCGGGTGGCACAGGACCGATCTGTGTGGAGAACTTTGGGGGAGGCCTATGTCCAGCAGTGGACGTCTATTGGCTGAGAATGATGAAAATGATGATTTGGGTTGCGTTGCTTTGCTAAACAAAATGCACAGAGTTCGTTTCGTTCCGTGAACCGCACAAATAACTTGGTAATCTAGTACAAATACATAGCATTACAATTTTATATTTGCGGTCGAAATTTGCTTCAAAATTACCAAAGCCTTGAAACATCATACCTTAATCAACAAGCTTACAGCAAATTTTGTCATAAACTTGATTTTTAATGTTTGACGTGACAATCTAAAAATCAAGTTTGCAACAAGCTCGCTTGCTATCTGGATACTGTAGACGCCCAGCCGGAAGAAGAGAACGCGCCGCGACAGCCGCACCGGGAAGGAAATAGTAGGAGGGGGTTATTCCGACGTCAAGAGCAAAGAACCCTCAACATTAAGGAAAAGGCGCATAATAGAATCAAGTGCCCAGTCTGTGAGGTTGCTGACCACCCCATAGTCAACTGCAAGATTTCAAAGATGCAGACGTCAGCAACAGATGGGACATAGCGAAGAAACATCGACTTTGTTTCAAATGCCTGCGGTTTAGAAATAGAACGCACCACTGCCGACGTGCGAAATGTCAAATAGATGGCTGTGAATACTACCACAATAGACTTCTTCATTACACGAAGATGAAGAATGAAGAGATCGACAAGTCGAAAGAAGCGGTTACTTCGACTTGGACGACGAAGAAAAGTCGATCGTATTGAAAATAGCCCCCGTCCGAGTTGCTGGACCGGCGGGAGAGATAGACACTTGGGCCCTTTTGGATGATGGCTCCACCGTCAGCCTAATAGATGACCTCGCCAAGCATGTTGGAGCGAGAGGCCCAATCGACCCACTGCGAATCGAAGCATTGACTAATAGCAAGATAGCCGCTTCGAAGTCGCGCCGTGTTTCAGTGACGCTCCGCAGCGCCGCCAGCGCTAGTGGGCCGCGCAAGATACGCGCCCGCACAGTAAGCCGTCTGCAACTGTCGCCTCAAGACGTATTGGAGAACGACTTGAAGAATTGTCGTCATCTTGAGGACATCAAAGAGTATTTGATGTACAGAAACGCCACACCGAAACTGCTAATAGGCCAAGACAACTGGCATCTGTTGTTGGCAGATAAAGTCAGAAAAGGGCGGCGCGATCAACCTGTCGCATCGCATACGCCGCTCGGGTGGGTGTTACATGGCGCACATACACGTAAGCGGGGACAGCACGTCGATTATGTTCATCATTTGAAGGAAGAAAATAGCATGGATGAACAAATGGAGCACCCACTTCGCCATAGATCATCGATCAATAGAATCGCGAAGTGATCCGGAGAAACGCGCCTCGGAGAATTTGGAAAAGAATCCCGCTACGAAAGAGAAAAATAGTGAAGAGATGGAGTCAACCATCACTAAGGAGTGCGCCGTGCCCACACCACCAGCCAAACCAGAGAAGAAGTCCTGGTATTTACCGCGCTTCGCAGTTACTGAATCGCCAAAGCAAGCGAAGTTGCGAATAGGAATTATTGCCGCCGCAAAAGCGCCAGGCACTTCGCTTGATGACATGCTGCTTGTAAGACCCAGTTTGAAAATGAGGCCTAATAGCAACCCGCGATATTTGGGGAAAGAAAATAGTGATAGTCATCGGCCGCCAAATGGGTATAGATTGACTTCGTTGATCGTCGGAGCAACGAGATCGGCTTCGACCGCCATATTCGTAAAGAAGTCGAATGAAAAGCAGCATGAAGAAAATCACGCGGCGAATATCAAAAGCATCGACAAATATGAAATAGAAGATGCCGCGCGCATAGCCAAGCGAGGGATAAACTGTTTATCTCACTTCGAATTGCGCAAATGGGCCTGGAACTCCAATTCACCTGTGGCAAAAGGAAATAGAAAAGTTAGTCATTCACGACCAACAGGTCAATAGCTGCCGCGTCATCAGCTTCGCGAAGAAGTGTAAGACCTTTTTCGACGGCGACCTAGTCAATAGTGCCCACAGGCGGGCATTACAGCGCCTCGCCGATAATTATACAGGCTGATCTTACTTTTATTATAGAGCTAGCAAACACGATTGATTCCAACAATCAAATCTTCACAGATCGCAAAGTACATTACCCCTCTATAAAACGTTAAAGTCCGGAAAGGACATTACAGTTTCCGGATCCATTGAGGAGGTACTTT
>JABMDO010001227.1:0-36053 GCA_014851415.1 Cnaphalocrocis medinalis
GCAACTTAGACGGAGTCAGGTCAATGTAAAGATGTTGTGTGAATTATTATTATCGATAATGTGTCGATATTTTTGCACTCAAGTGTAATCCCCCGCATCCCGTTGCATATCTCTATAGATACGTGAACTACGTACAGGGGGCATATCGATTTTGCCATTGGAAGCGTCACAGCTTCCCGTGAGTTGTGGCGTGCCGAAAATGGCAATACAGACATATTTGACGACCCGTTTAGCATTGGTTTGTAGCGGTTGACGCAAAACTCGTGGGTTCGATTCCCGCACCAACACAAATGTTTGTTGATGAAACAGATATTTGTGTTGGGTCAAACCACATTATTGTATTTATTGCTTGCCTTATTATTTGATGGCGCATTTGGTACCCCTGTCTCATACGCCAAAGGTCGTGGGTTCGATCCCCACCCTGGATAAACTATTCGTGTGATGAACACTTGTGGTTGTTCAGCGTCTGGGTATTTTCTTCTGTTGTCATCTGTAACACAAATGTTCAAGTTACTTAGTACAGAGTTAGGTCAATATATGAGATGTTGTGTGAATTTGTGTCGGTCCAGTGAAGTACCCGGCCATTATCTTAAGGTCCCGGTTCGATTCGGGTCGAGCAAAAAGTATCTTTCGAAATTTTCGAAAATTGTTTAGGTTTGTGTTCACCGCACCGCATTCGGCCAGCGTGGTGGATTAAGCCTAATCCCATCATAGTATAGTCTGCGGCATGAAACACTAGCGATGACCTTGAGTGCGCAGAAACCAATTTTAGTAGAAAGTCTTTTTTTACAAGTGCGCAAACTAACGGTCATCGCTATTGTTGGATGCCGCCAGCTATAGCGATGACTTGATTTCTACGATGTAGGCCTTTGGTAGGCCTGTCCCACTCCGCGTGTAGTATCAAACTTGCAAGTACATGCGGCGTCCCCTTCGGAGGGGCCAGTCAGTAGAAAATCACGAGCGAGCGGCGACGCATGCGCGACAGTTACGTGCGATAGAAAGAGAACGCACTTCTAGGTATGGGGTCATTCCATCGTTTCGGGTGTTACATTTGTACAACCAAAGTCTACTTTTTTATGTATATTGAAAGGGTATTTTAACAATTCAATGCCTTATTCTCTACGTTTTTAGTTGGTTCTATCTTAATTGTAAAATTAATAGAGCTTAGCAAAAGGATTAACAACTTTAAAAGTCGAAAAGTGTGCGTTTCGGGTGTTAACGATTTTGCCTCTCTGACCTGACCTTTGTTAATTGTATGAAATTCTGCGAATTTCTTAGGGAACCTATTCTAAAAATTACAGGCTCCAAAAGATAAATTTACTATGCAGCTACCACATAATCACTGTCACAAATAAGGTTTTACTATTTTTTTATGAAATTTTACTTTGTTTCGGGTGTTACCAGGGTTTGTTTCGGGTGTTACGAGTACAAAATGTAAAACAGTTTATATGAACAAAATGGTGTTTTATTAGTTTACTAGTGGCCGCCCGCAACTTCGTTTGCGTGAACTTTATGACTCTTGACTAAAGATGATAATTTAAATAGATATAAAAAATGTTACTTATTATAAATGTTCGTTATAGGTTAATAGATTTTTAAGGCGGCTCATTGATTTTTTTATACGAACTGCTAAGAAATGAACAACTTGCCCGGCTTCTGTATTTCCATGAGAGTACAATTGGGTGGTCTTTATGTCGAGAGTGGATAGGCTTTCTATTTCTAATTAAAGTAACCCCCAAATTATTTTTCTATTCCATTAGGGGATGTAAGTACTGTATTAAAGTTTGAACTCTAAATAAAATATATTTATTCATCAATTCTGTCAAAGAATGTGTATGCAAAAGTTGGAGTAGATTAGGCCAAGGAATCACGTAGTTCCATGAACAAACTTGGAACCCCCTTTTCGCTCCATTAGGGGTTTAAGTTCGGAATATCCTTCCTTATAGGATCTCATCCAAAAATGCTCATCACATTTGACAATTTTTCATTCCATTTCATTCCATATTTGTTATAGTGGAGCTGGGCTCTTAGAGTTCCAAACCAGATGTTCCATGACCTTTGATTTTTTTCATGGCATCATAAAATGCTCATCAATCTGAACAACTTTTGTCAAGGTGCCATTGACCTACCTCTTATTGTTTAGCTGGGCTGTTGTGGTTCTACATCAAGGAGCCTGGTCTTCAAAATATAATATATCCTATAAGTTGCCCTGATATTACAGCTATACAATAAAAAAAGTTTCATTCGAATTGGTTCAGTAGTTTCCGAGATTAGCGCGAACAAACAGACAAACAGACAAAACAGATAAAACAGACAAACAGACAAACAGACAGACACAAAATTTTAAAAATCATTGATTCATGTTCTGTTACTGTTTTTTAGTCGTCCTAAGTTATTTTGAGATAAATATCTTCAATGTACAGACACAGCTTTTTTACATTTTTATTATATGTATAGATATAGATGTACTAAAAATAAGTAGGGAACCAACAACGTTTAATAATGAACTCTCCTTTGACAGAATTAGCAGCTTTCTTTAAAAATTTACTGACAAACAAAGATTACTACAATACATTCTTCTTTAATGTAGCTTTATTATGAGCTTCCTTAGAATAATTAAAAATAAATCAAACCTTCTTTTATATATGACAGATCTTGCAGAGCTTTATAATGGCGATTCAGGTAGTGATTTTTTTTCTTTTTTTAATGTGATAGGTAGCAGACGAGCAGGCGGATCACCTCATGGTAACAAATTGCTGCCGCCCATGAACACCTGCAACACCAGTGGAGTTACAAGAGCTTAAGTGTGTTTTCCAACTCTCTTTACGCAGGTGTTCTGAATATATTTCATGGTTCTAGTTTTCGTCTTTCCCGCATTTTTGCTAGTCTATCCTTTGTCGTCAGATCAGGATCAGGTCAGAAGATCGGGAATTCCGGTTTTCGCCTTCTATGTCGAGTCGAATTCATGGAATGCATAGACCAATAAGAGAACAAGATAGGAATGTCGACTGTAATCTGTTTTCTCCTATTGGTTGTGCGTTCCATGAAGCCGACTCGACACTGAAGGCGGAAAACCGAGAATTCCTGATCTTTGTGAAAAAAAACCATCGCCCGATTCACACATACACAGACACAAACACCATGCATGGAAATATAACCAAGATACAAGGAAATATTATGTATGAGAAAAGTTGTAACACCCGAAACGTTTCGGGTGTTTACAGTTTTTAATCATAGAAAAAGCTATTAAATTAGTCTTTTGTTGAATTATGAGTTAGTAGTTTTTTGATTATTACCACCATGGCCTTACTTCTACTAAATATTATTCGACTAATCAATCTGTAAGTACATTAATAAAACAATTACCTGATTTTTCGTTTCGGGTGTTACAGTGCCAATGTAGCAAGAAACACACCTTTTACTTGATAATTATAATTTTTTTCGGGATTGTAACGTATTCCACCAATAATACGACTATCAACCTCAAATCTTAGCGTGGTTTAAAACGATTGTAATATTGCCAGTTCTTTTATTATTTAACTTTCAATGGACCATGTGATTACAGTGATTAAGTCAGTTCACTGTATTGCAGATTTTGAAGACTAATTAACTTAAAAAGACCGCGTTTTTTTTTTCTAGTTTTTTTGTCGCATATTAAAATTTGGAATGTTTTCTTTCTAAATTCATCAGATTAAATGCAAAAAGAACATATTATTATTTTTATCCTCGGTAACATTTGTCATGGAATGACCCTATGAATAATTGTAGGTGTTGAACGCTGGGCGGCCGGAATTTCAAGTTTATGTTATGGTAGCCTGAGCCTTTATTTTTCTATAAACGGTTTTTAGAAGTGGGCATTCTGTACTTGTACTATTTAGTATACTGTGCCTTTGGGACAGTTTAAGCTGATACTTGACTGTGCCTTGTTCCAGGTGACCGTGTGATGGGCGCTCGCTGAGCCATGATGAAGCGAACTACGGTGCCGCGGCTGGGGCCTGATGACCCCCCGCCGTTGCCCGCCCAGTCCCCACAACAGGTAAGCATTTTATCATTAGCATTTAACCGTGGGAGAGCCACGCTTCGGCTTGAATGGGCCGGTCTTCTGTGAGGCCTCACAGAAGACCGGCGTGAAGCAGCGCCTACGCTGTGTTTCGCCGAGTGAGTGAGGGTACCGGAGGCCCAGTTGGGGGAAACAGGGCTAAAGGTTGACAGTGCACTTATGACTCTACTGGTGTTGCAGCTGTCTATGGGCGGCAGCAATAGCTTACCATCAAGTGATCCGTCTGCTTGTCTGCCACCTATCACATAAAATAGTATTTAACTATTATTTTAATTGATTCTGATGTGAATTTCTGGAATAGTAGATTTAATGACTGCCACAATCTCGAAGAATGACTCAAGTTGTTTCTTTTAATACGTCATAAATCCTAATCTTAGTCTTAAATAATTAAACATTAAAAAGTAAAGTATCAGCCTATACTGTCCTACTGTAGGGCTAAGACCTCCATCATAGTAATCAAGTCACCGCTACTATAATAAGGCCGGCAACGCATCCGCACTTCTTCTGGTGTAGCCGATGTCCATGGGCGGCGGTGTTCACTTACTATCAGGTTACCCGCTTGCTCGTTTTCCCCTAAAAATAACTATTTCCCCCACATCCCGTTGCCTACCTCCGTAGGTCCGCAACTGCGTACATGGGGGTACAGTGACTTTATCATTGGAAGCGTTACAGACCCACCTGGACTGTGGCGTGCCGTATATTGATAATACAAGTATTCCATGTGTGTATACATGGAAGATCCCAAACGTGGTGTCCACTCCCGAACTCGTGTACCTGCCTATACATTCAATTTTTTTAAATAAAACTGATTTCTGTCACCACCTTTCAAAGTCAAAATATTTTTATTTGCATAGACTTGTGCACAGCACTTGGAAAACATCATACATTTAAAAATGTTTAAAACTGTTTTTTAGATAATGTATAAATTTAAATGTAGTTAAACATATATCTTTATATAAAAGACTAGCGGCCGCCCGCGACATCGTCCGCGTGGAAAAGTAACTTTTTACCCCCCTTTTAACCCCTTACAACCCCCTTTTCGCAATAAAAAGTAGCCTATGTTCTTTCTCAGGGTCTAGATCTCTAGATCATCTGTATACCAAATTTCATTTAAATCCGTTCAGTAGTTTTGGCGTACTAACAGACAGACAGAGTTACTTTCGCATTTATAATATTAGTATGGAAGTATGGATTAGTATGAAAGTATGGATATACCAAAAAATAAATAGACATAATGTGATTCTACCACAGGAGGGTGATTCCGAGAAAGTGAGGATAAAACGTGTCCAGTCCAAATACTCCTTCCTCATAACACTATAGTTAATACCATCAGGGTTTTTAAATACTTAAAGTATTGGCACAACTTTTAACACACAAAAACAGAACATAAAACATCGTTTTATTATAAAATTTAGATCAAACGTGCCTCAAACGTCATTATCCTACCATGTCCCACAAGGCTGTGCGTGGATATTAAGTCTGATAAAAAAATCATCCAAAACTGAACGTTCAATTCTTACATGACAATTTGTTCTCAAATAAGAAAAGTGTCTAATTAGCGCAAATTAACAAACATTTCTTTTATTTTAACCTGGAAAACTAACACTCTCAAAGTTTGGGATCGAAAAAAAATCATTAAACGCATCAAGAATGGTTTCTAATAAAAAAACAAATCATGAGGATTTGAAGCACGCCGGAATGCACCCTCACCTCTCTCAGTGTTCAGGTGCACTGCATGCTTTGAACGGAGTGGTAACGTATCACGTTTGTCGACCAGGTAAGCTTACATTTCGTTCTTCGAATTTGGCATCTAAAAAGTCATTAAACTTTTGCTGTCTGCAGTTGCTAATAATTGTCACATCAATCATATTGTTTGTTGCTTTTACGTATCGAAATGGGAACTTATTCATAAACCATGTGCTTTGAGGCAGATTTATTCAGATTTCAATAGGTTAAAACCAGTTTTTTTCGAATTCGTCATTTTTGCCAACATCATTTTCCTCAAAAATCTGTGTTGCGTTTAATGACAAAGAGGGAATATAATGATTTTATTTGTTTCCAAATGATAGTTGTTGAGGAAAATTACCTTTTGCTTTTAATTAAGTATAGGTGGAGGTTGGCGAAAGGGAAGGGAGGCCTATACCCAGCAGTGGGTACTATCGCGCTGATGATGATGATGATTATAGGTATGTAGGTAGGTACTTTAAGTGTATTGTTATTGTTTAGGATTTTGTCTGTTAATAACATTATGTTTGTTCAGTATCTGGGTATATAATATGTCTATTTAAGTATAATAATATTGTGGTACCTTTGTTGCTTGTGATATTACCCATAACACAAGTCCTACCTTTTCTAAAATGTCTTTAATATTTTTTAGTGACTCTGTAAATTGGCACACCTCAGCCTGATGATAAGAAAGAGGAGAGCCCACGTTGCAGTCACAATTAAACACAACGGACCGCAACGGCACGGCATCACATCCGTTCGCACTGCCATACTGGCCCGCGAGATGCTTCTTCACGCTTCGTTCGAAGGAGTCCATATTGTAGGACAGAGGAAACACCTGGGATTGGCAACGAGTTCCACCGTTTAATGGTGCGGCAGAAATTTGAGCTGTTAAGATGGTGTTTTAGTCTAAGATGGTTGGTTTCTACCGTTAAAACGGTGACAGCGCCGCCCTGCACGTGTTGTTCTGTGATGGAAAAGGTGAGGGTGAGATAAGGGAGAAAGTTCTTCAGAGCACTTACAAATATAGGCGGGTAAAAGACCACTGAGCGACCCAATTTCTCTACGTAACTGAAGAGGTTCAAGGGTCTTGGTGAATGGTGATCTCTTCATTAGCCTATTATGAGTACAGCCCGTCGCTGCAATCTGTCGAGAGCATCTGTAAGATATTTAGTGGAGCCATCCCAAATATGCGAGCAGTGCTCCACGTATGCTCGAACTTGTGTCTTATAAAAAAGACAACGCTGATCAGGCGTGAAGAACCTACGCACTCTATTCAGGATCCCCAGGTTTTGGATGCTGTGGGAAGGTCCTCAACATACTGGCTCTGATGACATGCTTAGGCTAATACGTAGACTGAAGTGGTTTGAAGAGACGGGAGGGGAATGAATGGGGATGTTTTGGCTGAGAACACCTGTTTATTCTTGGCATTGAATTCGACCAGATTGTTGGAGCCCCTTTTACTAGTTAAATCAGATTCAAAACGCAGTAGACCTCAACGACAAGGCTCTCTCGCTTCTCAGCGATTACAGCCCTATCGGTATCAGGCCAGCTAAGATATCTCCCATGGACCGTCGTCTGCATATCAATTAATTTTGCCAAGAGGGAGCATGTCATTGATATGCAGCAGAAAGAGGTGGGCGATAAGACAGAGCCTGCCATCACATCCATCCATCCGCAAGAACACGGGTTTTTCGCTCATGTAGGAAATCTGAAATCCAGTGACATAACCGATCAGGCAGTCCATATGACGGAAGTTTGGAGAGAAGAGCTTTGTGCCAGACCCGATCGAAGGCCATGGCAATATCTAAGCTAATAGCCTTATACTCACCGTGTTTGTCGATGGCTTTCCCCGGAGGTGCATCGCATACGCTAGAAGATCTCTTGCTGGGGTTATCGCTATGGGACGGCAGTTGGATGGGTCCGATCCGTCTTCCTTTTTAGGGTTGCTCATTAGCTTCTCTCCAAACCTCCGAAATACAGCCGGACGATTATGAGAGACGGTATAGCCGCGTCAGTACGGGAGACAACTCAGCGGCACACCTCTTGAGGATGACAGCTGGGACACCATCCGGACCACTAGCTTTTCCGATATCGATGAACTGTAGTTCGGAGCGCACATCGCGCTGCCTGAAGTAAATATCAGGCATTTGGAGTCCACACGAAAGAATCGTGATTAGTATAGCTCTCAAACAGCTTAAGAACGGCAAGGCACCGGGTGATGACGGAGTCACAGCGGAGCTTCTGAAGGCAGGTGGACGACCGGTCCTGAAAGCCCATCAGAAGCTATTTAACTTCGTCATCGTCGAGGGAAAGACGCCCAAAGCGTGGCATACTGGCGTGGTGAGACTTTTCTTCAAGAAGGGAAATAAATCCCAATTGAAGAACAACAGGCCCATCATCGCTGCTGAATCACATATACAAGCTGTTTTCGAGAGTTATGACGAACCGTCTCGCACTTAGGTTGGACGACTTTCACGCCTCCCCGAACAAGCCGGTTTCCGCAAAGGCTTTAGCCACCATAGACCACATTCATATGCTGCGGCAGGTTGTACAGAAGACCGAGGAGTCATATTTGCCATTGTGCTTAGCGTTTGGCTGGACTATGAGAAAGCTTTTGATTCTGTCGAGATTTGGGCCCTGCTACAGTCTCTTCCACAGTGCAACCTCGGACAAAAGTGCAACTTGGAGAAGAAGGCATCAAAGTCACTCAGAGGGCAATGGAGAGAGCTATGCTCGGAATCTCCTTGCGTGATTGTGTCAGAAATAATGAGATCCGCAGATATCAAAGGTCACGGAAATAGCCCAAAGAATTGCGTGGCTAAGGTGGCAATGACCCGCCACATAGCACTAGTCTTGGTCATTTCATGGGAACCTTTAGATTCCCATAGTTATCCAGAAATTGGCACTGAAAAAACCTACTTAAATGACAATCCTCAATAACGAACCAAATATACCTGTCGCAGTATTATACGTATGGTTCAGCCATCATTTCGCTCAACCATATCAGAGAAAATGCAATGACCCGCCACATAGCACTAGTCTTGGTCATTTCATGGGAACCTTTAGATTCCCATAGTTATCCAGAAATTGGCACTGAAAAACCTACTTAAATAACAATCCTCAATAACGAATCAAATATACCTGTCGCATGCAAACAAATGGGACGCTCAGCCCGTGTGAAAAGGACGGGTATAAAGATTCGAAATTTGCATCTCACTGGCCATTGTAGTCGTGGGAAATATTAGAAGTCAATGCACTCTTTTGATGATGTGCCAAAGGATACGTGGGTTATTCTCAACGGGATGTCACCGTGGCAGTCTTTAAATCCATATTCCTCTAACATAAAAAAAAAAGTATCAGCCTATATTCTGTCCCACTGCAGGGCAAAGGCCTCCATTATAGAAATCAAGTTATCGCTACTATGAAGTGGATTAGGCTTAATTAATCACCACGCTTGCCTAATGCGGATTGGTGATCACAAACCCGAGCTATGTTCGAAAAATTCGAAACATACTTTTGCTCGACCCGGGAATCGAACCCGGGACCCCAAGATCACGGCCCGGTACTTAAACCACTAGACCAACAGGGCGTTCCTCTAACATAAAAATCTATAAATGTTAAATAGACTCCAGGTTCGCCATCATCACATCTTCTATATCTATCTTCTATACTATTTATAAAGAGGTTAATCTCATATTCCACGCCAGGGCTTATAAGTAAACCGAAAACACGAAGCACATGCGCGATATAATCAAAGCCCAGCGCCATCTGTTGGTAGACAGTGGATCTACTGAAACGAAGGGAGGCTACTAGTAAAAAATAAAAAAGAACATACCTAAATTTTAAATAGAAGACGCTTAAAATTAAATGCATTTTATATATAAGTGGCGTAATATTAAAATACATTCTAAATAGTAGAGGCGTATTAAGGGGCTATACGAATGAAACTAGCGCTGCCAACCTATTTACACTGATTGTGGCGAAAATACGATATTTTATAAGAAAGCAAAACATTACAGACTTAGACAAAAGGAAATTGAATTTTTCAAGATGCAATACAATATATAAAACACGCGACAAGTAACAATAATGTCAATTATTACTAAAAGTGGCCGTTTTTAGCAATAATTAACATTATTGTTACTTGTCGCGTGTTAGAAATATTGTATTGCATCTTGAAAAATCCAATTTACTTGGATCTAAGTCTGTAATGTTTTATTTTCTTCAAAAATATCATATTTTCGCCACAATCAGTGTAAATAGGTTGGCGGCGCGCTAGTTTCATTCGTATAGCCCCTTAATATTAAATGCATTATAAATAGAAGAGGCTTATAAACCGTAAATTTTAAGATTCTGATGACAATTTTTACACAGCTGATTTTTTTTTACTTATTTTGCCAGCCGTGGCAGGCCTCCCACCAGGTGGACCGACAATCTGGTGAAGGTCGCGGGAGTCCCTGGGTTGCGGGTGGCACAGGACCGATCTGTGTGGAGAAGTTTGAGGGAGGCCTATGTCCAGCAGTGGACGTCTATTGGCTGAAATGATGGTCATGCTAAAGGGGCTTAATTCGTTTTACCAATTATGAAGACTTGTAAATTAAAAACACAAAAATTTTACGATGTGTTGGTATCGATTTCATCAACCAAAGTAATAACTACAAATTATACAATGTAAGAATCCAACGACCTACACATCTTCCAGCTATAATTAGTCTCATACACACATTCATACATAACAACACTTGTTTACACACCTAGCCTTCGCTGATAGCGATAACCTTACTATCTATATCTTTGTATGGGCATACATACAATCATACATACATCTACCTTTGTATAAGTACATGGTTATTGATTTGTACTCATTTATAACTAGCTAAGTACGGAGACATACGGAAAGAAGGGGGAGGCGCGCACAACACAGAAACACACAGACACACACACGCGCGCACACACACCACACCACGCACACACACATTTTTCACAAACTATTCAGTTCAGAAAATATTTTTTTGCAAGTTGTAGCTTGTTTTGTTCTGATTTACCTATCCTAATTAATATTATAAATGCTAAACTAACTCTGTCTGTTTTTTTGAAACTTTTACACCAAAATTACTGAATGAATTTGAATGAAATTTGGCATACTGGATGGTCTAGACCAGCGGTCGTCACACTTTACTGCTCAAGAGCCACACATAACAATGTGAGCACTAAGGTCCGGGCCGCATTATATGTGAAGTACGGATGTGTACTTAGTTACTATTAATTTAAGGAATCCACTTTACCGCGGGCCGCACGACTAACGTCCGCGGGCCGCAGTTTTACAATCACGGGTCTAGCTAGACCTAAGAAAGAACATAGGTTACTTTTTATTGCGAAAAGCGGCTTAAGGGGAGGGGGTGAAATTATTAAATACTTAATTGAAAATGCTAGTCAAAGATACTATTCCACGCGGATCGAAGTCGCGGGTAACAGCTAGTAAGCTTTATTATTGTAAAGTTTCTTTAAAATCCATTGTGTAAAAGAGGAGCAAACATCCATACTTCAGTCGAGGTCAAAAATATGTTTACACTTTAGGACCTTGTCACAGTACATATGTATAAGAAAACGACTTCCACTTTCTTATAAATGTGTATTGTGACAAAGTCCTTAAGTGTAAACATATTTTTGACCTCGACTGTACAAACTTTCACGTTTATAATATTCGTAGGATTATTGTAAGGGTTCCATTAGGCTACGGAACCCTTGTAAGCATTTTGGTCGCGTGTAAAAGTTATTCGTAAAGCCAAGGTTAGGCCTGTAAGCGGGAAGTCTATTTAGACTGCGCGCGCATCTATAAATACACAAATTCTGAATCACTCTCCGTCGAGCGTGATGTCGTGGGATACGGTCGTATTCGCAGTTTTTTTTGTGTTTACATAGGTTGTTTTTGTTGGTAGGAGTCATGAGTAAGATAAAAGATAATTACTTTTTTAAGCTATAGATAGATTATACTTAATTGCACAGAATTATAATACACTAACTAACTTTGTCAGTTCTGCGGCTAATGTGACCAGCCCACTGCCACTTCAATTTGCTAATTCGGTGGGCTATGTCGGTGACTCTGGTTCTCTGTCGGATAACATTATTTCTGATGCGGTCCTTCAAAGATACTCCGAGCATAGCCCTTTCCATAGCTCTTTGAGCGACTTTGAACCGGTGGATTAGCCCAGCCGTTGGAGCCATAAAGACCGCGACTCGGCAAACGTAGTGTTGGACGCCCTGCTACAAGATGGGATGACGAAATTCGAAGGCTGACTGGAGTGAGTGTGTGGATGAGAGTGGCCGAAAATCGGGAGCGGTGGCGTGCATTGGGGGAGACCTATGTCCAGCAGTGGACGAGCGTGGGTTGCTGATGATGAACTAACTTTAACTGTGGGAGAGCCACGCTTCGGCATGAATGGGCCGGCTCGACCGGAGTGATACCACTGCCTCACAGAAAACCGGCGTGAAGCAGCCCCTGTGCTGTGTTTCGCCGAGTGAGTGAGGGTACCGGTTGGCACCGCACTTGTAACTCCACTGGTGTTGCAAGTGTCCATGAGCGGCGGCAATTGCTTACCATCAGGTGATCCGCCTGCTCGTCTGCTACCTATCACATAAAAAAAACACTAGCCCCCCATTTCCCTAAAATGGGAGGTTAGATAGGGGCAAAAAGTAGTCTGTTACTCTCCATCCCTTCAACTATCTCTACATAAAAAATCACGTCAATTCGTCGCTCCGTTTTGCTGTGTAAGAAAGACAAACAGACAGACAGACACACTTTCCCATTTATAATTATTAGTATGAGTGAGTGAAACAACAGTACAATAAGTCATTAGAAATAGAAATATTCTTTATTCAATTTAAGTTCTTATAGAACATTCATGAATGTCAAATATTATGTAAGCTACCGCTGATTCGGAAAGTTGATTTCTACCGAGAAGAGTCAGCAAGAAACTCAGTAGTTACTCTTTTCAAATTATAATCATTACAATTTTCATTTTGCTAATAATAAAAAAAAATATTAAGATTACAGTTACAGTATGATAAACAATTTTATTATTTGTATTATTAGCCCGTTGTGTCCCATGTTTTTTTTACATTATTGCGGCCAAACGAGCAGACGGCTCACCTGATGGTAAGTGATCACCGCCGCCCATGGACATCTGTAACACCTGAGGCATCACAAATGCTGGAAAAAGGCATCTGCAGCCCAAGTGTTTCGCTTTTTCGATTTATCTATGAGCCTTGTTGTTGTCGTCCAGAATGTCTGTCTGTCTTACAGAATCTGCAGGTAGACTCCACGGTCAGCCGTAGTTTTTTTTTTATGTGATAGGTAACAGACGAGCAGGCAGATCACCTGATGGTAAGCAATTGCCGCCGCCGCAATGAACACATGCAAACAAGTGCGCTGCTCACCTTTTATCCCCTTCCCCCTATGGGCCTCCGGTACCCTCACTCACTCGGCGAAACACATCACAGGAGCTGCTTCACGCCGGTTTTCTGTGAGGCAGTGGTATCACTGCGGTCGAGCCGGACCATCCATGCCGAAGCATGGCTCTCCCACAATAGGGTAGTTGACTAATATCGATGTGGTAAAAAATATTGATACTTTACCAAAATATTGGTAAATAAGAACCAATAGCCTAAATTTTCCAGTTAAAAATATAACGTCTAGCTGGTTTTGTGAGCATTCAAAGTTTCATGGGCAAGTCCATTTTTAAAGTTTATAATATTATAAAAATAATTATATCATTGAACTACCCACACATTAAACACAAACTTTTATTATAAAACTATGTACATAAACGAAACATTTGATATAGCTACCAAACAAAATTTGCTAGACGCGCATACAAGACACCAGCGTGTGACGTCACATGTTGGTAGCCATTTTGTATAGAGCGTTTTTGGCCCGCGTAAACTATGTGCTCTTAAAGTTGTGATATCTCAGGTAATTCAAATCAGAATCAAATAATTCTTTCAACAATGTTTCTTTAATAGAGGGGTCTTTTGATTAAACACATAAAAAAAAATAGTCGAGTACCCTATTAAAGTAGTATGGATAGATGTATTGTAGCATTGTTTGTTATATATAATAATAAATAAATAATATTGTTTCAGATCCAGCAAGCTGGTGCCAGTAACATGCATACCCTGGCACAATCTACTTCAATCGCCCAGCCCCAGTTGCTTGGTAAGCTTCTCATCTAACTATACCTTTAATAAACTAGGCTAGCTAACTAGCCCGCGACTTCGCTCACGTTAAATTCGGGGTAGCACGGAGGGGCCAAAAGCAGCCTATGTTACTCTCCATCCCTTCAACTATCGCCACTTTAATAAAAATCACATCAATTCGTCGCTCCGTTTTGCCGTGAAAGAAAGACAAACATACAGACAGACACACTTTCCCATTAATAATATTAGTATGGATCTGTAGAGGTCAATTCTGTACATGAAATGCTATTCAACTATACTTGTAATTAATCTGTATACTGGTTGGCAAGAGCTGGATGCGAGTAGCGAAATCATTAGGAGAGAGGCCTATGTTCTGCAGTGGACTGTAACAGGCTGATAAAGATGATGACACTATTATAAACTAAAATAAAAAAGTGTTTATTTATTAAACTTAACTTAAACTTATAATGCGTCAAGAAAATCATCACAAAGGATTTTTGGAAAACATTATTGTAAAGTTTCACTCAAATCCATTCGGTAGTTTTTGCGTGAAAGAGGCAAACATCCATTCATTGAGACTTACAAACTTTTACGTTTATAATATTAGTGGGATGGGGATACCATATTCTATGCTGTAATCGGCAGTGGCGCCATCTATTAATTCCATGACTTTCTTGATGCATTATACAGCTACATACATAATAATGAAATCATTACATTACATAATGACTTTTATTTATTTTTTTAAGGACCACCAACATAAGATACAGCATTAGCATTATTACGTACCTGCAAACCATTTACTGATGAGAATAGCTTAAAAATTGTCTATTATGCTTACGTCCGAAGTACTTTGGAATATGCGTGTCCCATTTGGTATCCGATCTACGCCATTCACAAAGACCGTATAGAGGATATACAAAAAAAGTTTATTCGCCATCTTAACTTTAAAACCCACGCTAAGTTTGAATCCTACATTGAAAGTTGCGGTAACTACCGTGTCCTAACTTTGGAACAGCGTCGTAAAGTGTTGGACATGGGGCTGCTGTGGGACGTGGTGCGCGGGCGCCTCGACTGCCCCGAGCTCGTGGCGCAGCTGGCTCTGCGTGTGCCGGCACGCCGTACGCGCCACACGCCCCTCTTTGCCGTTCCCTTGCACCACACTAATTATGGCCGCAATGCAGTACTGACTAGGATCTTGCACACATACAATACAGAGTTCTGCGAAGTAGACCCTTTTATGGGAAAGAAAAAAACTTTTCTGAAAGGAATCAGTGTAGCCCTATGAATGAATGTATTAAAGATACTCTCATAACATTCTATCTTATGTATGTATTATTTATTACTAAGCATGTTAGTGTAAATGTTTTTATGTATGTGTATCGTATTTATTCAAAATTTAATATATTTCCTATTTTATATTACATACTTACGTATTATTATATTATATATAAGTTATATATATGATCATCCGTGCTGACGTTGTTTTTTCTTCTATTTACAAATGGGTTTACTGTGAATAACTATTTTTGGCCCAATATATTTTTTAGTTTCTTAATATTATTTTGAATATCATATTGTTAAGCTGGCTGTTTGTTATTCCTTGATTAATAAATAAATAAATAAATTAGATCCTAAAGTAAACATTCTATATGATGATACAAATTACCGATTGATTCCACATGAGAAAAACTTGCGGCTGCTCTATAAGAGTTCTGACTACCACTCTTATAAAACCCTCACAACCCCATCGAATACCACTCCTAACACCCCCTTTTCTCCCCAGACGCAATCCGCACGGGAGCCACCACGATGCTCTCGGTGAGCGGCGTGGGGTCCGTGGGTTCGGTGCCCGGCGTGGGCGTGGGCGGGGGCTTCGGGCGCTCCGCCCCGCGCAGCTCGGGCCCCGCCGTCATCAACTATTTGAAGGCTGGGGCGGTGCAGTATGCGGCGCCTAAGCCGCAGCCGCCGCAGGTGCCGCCCAGACTCAAGGTAATATTAGACACAAACTATAGTCCGCGGCAACTAACAATAGTGATGACAGTTAGTTTGCGCACTTATAAAATAGAAGACTTTCCACTGAAATTGGTTCCGGCGTACTTAAGGTCATCGCTATTGTTTCATGCCGCAGAATATACATGAAATGAACTAAACTTTGATTATACAGGGTGTATCTATAAGGACTTAAATTGAATAAAGAATATTTCTATTTCTATCTCAGAACATTTACATCTCTTTAACCTCGTTTTCTATTAACTGTTCTAAACAATATTTGTTTTATGACTTTTGAGAATTAGTTGAATATTTTTTCGACTTCCCATACAAAATGAACAAGTCACGTGTCCGACCTTGTATCACCGGCTTTTAAATCTACCACATAAGGCTCAGCAGCAAAGAACGCCGGTCAAATTAGACCTAACAAATACAATTACCCTTGATGTAAATAATATGAAATACCTATGTTCATTACATTCAAAAAATTTATTTTTTGATAAAAAGAACTTAATACAACTAGTTTTTCAACCGACTGCCAGACTGAAATAATCTTTCATAGCATTTGAAATATTTTTTTGATGAAGCAAAATACTTTTTCATGAAACGAAACGTAGCGCGTGTGTTTAAATGGGCCTACTTAATGAGCAACCCGTTGATACATAAGTCGTCAATGGTAGCGGACCTTTAGGTCAGGACCTTTAGGTATCGTTAACGATTTACATTACTTTAAGGGTTTCCAGGTTATAGTGGTCGGGAAAAAGAGACCTCGGCAGGGAGTTCCATTCCTTAGCAGTCCCTATGATAAATGTGGAAGCGAATCGCTTCGTACCAGGGGGCAAATTACCACATAATCAAATCAAATCAAAATCTCTTTATTCAATTTAAGTCCTTTACAGAACATTTAAGAATGTCAAATTTTATAATCTACTGCTGATTTGGAAGGTCAATCTCTACCGAGAAGAATCAGCAAGAAACTCAGTAAAATAAGGATTATTAGCAAGCAAATTGTAATGATTCCGTATGTCCCCCCAGCTGTTCGAGCACCAGCCGCACGGAGTGCACGCGACGCACGGGGCGCACGGGGCGCTCCCCGCGCCGGGCCGCGTGTCCCCCGCGCCCAGTCCCAACCAGCCCGCCGCGCAGTTCCAGCGACTCAAGGTACGTTTACCTTAAGTAGTATGGTTATACTACTGAACTATGGTATTAAGCCTGCGGTGTTACTGGACCGATATCATCTGCAAAAGTTTTTTAACACTCCCATCTTAATTCGATGGGACGACCCTTCGATCGTCCCATTTGGTTGGTCCTGCGCTCGACCCGAACGGGTCGAGCTCAGGACCAATGGCTTAACGTGCTTTCCGAGGCACGGGGGTACAAGACCGTCAACTTCTAGACCTCGGGCTGACACTCAAAATTTCTCAACAGAAAAACTCAGGTACAAGTTTATCGAACCCGGGACCCCTAACGCAGCCGTCGCTTTAAAGTGCAGTCTAACTACCCGCTGTGCCACCGAGGCAGTCAAATGCTAGGCCTACAGCGAGGTGGATGCTCTTCCCTTAAAGTGTGTTTCATCATCAGCAACCCACACTCGTCCACTGCTGGACATAGGTCTCCCCTAATGCACGCCACCGCTCCCGATTTTCGACCACTCTCATCCAGCCTCCACGACACAGATTATAAGTGCAATATTTACTTAAGAATAAATTGCAAAGAATTGCTATACCAAAAATAAAAATAACACAGATTATAGTCGCCATTCCTTATCTTGTTCTCCTATTGGTCTATGCGTTCCATGAAGTCGATTCGACATAGAAGGCAAAAACCGAGAATTGGCCGCCAGGAGGCCAATAGACCTCGCAAAGACCAATATGAGAACAAATTAAGGAATGTCGACTGTAATCTGTCACTAACGAACAATGACGTTGGACCTCAGTCTACACGTACGCCATCTAACGGATTTTAAAGTAAAATCGATAGGCCCGTCGGGACGCGGGATGTCATCGAAATCGGGACAGTCCCGGCTAAATCGGCACGGGTGGCAACTCTGAGCCCACACCAGCCAGCCTTCGAATGTCATCATCCCATCTTGTGTATAGTCCGAGGCAAGAAAGTCTAGTGCCCTATGACCTTGAGTGCGCAGAAACCAATTTTGATAGAAAGTCTTCTTTTTTACAAGTCGACACCGTTCAATTATTACGTAAGCATCGATGGGGGGAGGGGGGGGGGGGGGGTGTGTCTTGGCTCTGCTTACTTTTGATAAATTCAGGAAGAGAAAGTATATTTTATCGCCAATTTTTGCTGACAAGGCGGGGAGGGGGGTTAATTTTCCCTAAAAATCTGCTTACGTAATACTTGAATGGCCCCAGTGCGCAAAATAACGGTCATCGCTACACTTTCGTGCCTCCAGCTATATCCCATGTTGTGTTGTATGTTTATAAATGCTTAATAGAGACTGTTTGATGATCCACAGGTGGAGGACGCCCTGTCCTACCTCGACCAAGTGAAATACAAGTTTAACACGCAGCCGCAGGTCTACAACGACTTTCTGGACATCATGAAGGAGTTCAAGAGCCAGACGTGAGTTATTTCTATTTCTTACACATACATTAAATAGCATAAAAAAGCGACTGATACTGTTTAATAGTACAGCCACAGAATACATAATAGTACAAGTACAGAAGGCCCACTCCAAAAAACCGTTTATGGAGATAAAGACTCAGGCTACCACAACATAAAGTTGAAATTCCGACCGCCCAGCGTTCAATGCCTACATTTATTCATGCCTTTTCGGGCAATATCAGGGTTGTTAAGAAAATAATATTGTACTCTTAAATATTAATAAATACCTGTTTATTTTGCTCTAGTTTAGCGACTTCCAATAAATCGCAAAGAAGGTATTAGTAGTAATTAGTAGTTTAAATTTTTCACGCAACTAAATTATGCATGATAACCGGTAATATATTATCATGGCATGATATAGTAGAAGATCCGTAGAACATCGACCTTCACCGAGCTGATAATCGAATGAAATATCCTTTATGAAAAATTTTATATACTAGAAAATATATTAAAAATAGGTTTGCTAAAAAAATCCTGGACAGACTATTTTTAATTAATTTTTTAAAAATAAAATATTTAACTAAATTTTGCAACATTAAGATAATAAGAAAATTTTCATTCTTACTTAAAGTATAAAACGTATAGAATGTGCCGCCATTGGGTTGTCTATTATTTACCTGGACAGAGAAACTCGGTTGTCAGGTATAAACAGGTATGTCGATGGCAGTTTACCTTCACTTGAAATGATAATAAAAAAATTGGCGGCACATTCTATACGTTTTATACTTTAAGTAAGAATGAAAATTTTATTAAATATTAAATTTAGTTAAATATTATTTTAAAAAAATTAATTAAAAATAGTCTGTCCAGGATTTTTTAGCAAACCTATTTTTAATATATTTTCTAGTATATAAAATTTGTCATAAAGGATATTTCATTCGATTATCAGCTCGGTGAAGGTCGATGTTCTACGGATCTTAGACTAATAATATATTAGCTACTCGGTCTCGAGTGATTTCCGCCCTTTACTTATTTTTGTACAGTACTCTAGCCTCTCCCTCTTACGCGATACAGTACTCTAACCTCTCGCTCTCGCAGGATCGACACCCCGGGCGTGATCACTCGCGTCTCGAACCTCTTCAAGGGCCATCCGGAGCTGATAGTCGGTTTCAACACGTTCCTGCCGCCTGGTTATAAGATTGAGGTCCAGAGTAATGGACAGGTGAGTGACATTGTATTTATTTTAAAAATAATTGTTATAGAATAAATATATACAGGGTGTATCTGTGAACATTTACATCCCTATAGCCACGTGTTCTACCGACCATTCTGAACAACATTTGTTTAACAACTTTTCTAAATTCTTCGAAAAAATTTCCGACTCCCCATACAAAATGACCAAGTCGCGTGACCGACTTTGTATGGAAAGATGAAATTTTTATGCGAATTTTCAAAAGTCATAGAACAAATGTTGTTCATAATGGTTGGTAGAACACTTGGTTAAAGGGATGTAAATGTTCACAGATACACCCTGTATTGTAAAATATTGTAAGAAATGATAGTTATAAAAATAATCTTAATTTTCCGCATGGTAAATCACTACAAATAATTAGATCTGGCCCATATTGGATTACTATATTAATTTATAACTAAATACCAAATAAAATAAAAAGATATACATGGACATCCCAGGGGTTTTGGTTAGGGTTCGAGTCCCACACACCACTTCTTGCTCCACATGTGATAAGGTGAAGGCCATGATGTTTTCCCCTGGGAAAACAAAAAAAACGAATATTAACCGGCCAAAAATCTTGAAATTATCAGAGTTTTTTTTATTATTGTTTTTGACGTGGTATTTCACCCGGTAGATGTCGGTATCCATGCCTCCACAAAAGCGGGGCTGCGTGTAGTTGAGTGGAGACTTATAAATGGTATCTTTTCCGGCAGGTGTCGGTATCTATGCCTAAGATATTGTATTATACTCGGTAGATGTTAGTATTCATGTCTTATTGTTACTGAGAGGAGGAACATGTAACTAAAAGAGTGATGTGTATGAATGTAAATGGGTGGAGGAACAGAGGACAGCCGAAAAAGAGATGGATGGATTGTGTGAAGAATGACATGACTGAAAAGGGGGTGGATGATACGATGACGACTGACAGGGACGAATGGAAGAAGGAAACATACTTTTTTTTTTATGGTGACCCAGGAGAAATGCCTTACGCATACCCATCCGTCTGTAAACAGATGGGTTATGTCGGACTCCCCCCCGCTGAAGGCGGGGGTATACCGACTAAAACTCCTGGGACTCTCCCTCATCGTCCTTAAGTGGGAGAGGATTGTGGGGCAGCGGTACGGAACCTTACTCCACGATCTTCCCCCGGACGGCAGCCCGCCTTACACGGCAGGCCTAGGCGCTTCCTCCCCCGGGTCCGGGGGAGGGAGAGGGGACAGCCGAGAGAGTATCGAGCCGTCCCCTCCAGGCGTAGGAGGTGATCCGTGCAATGCCGGTGATGGGGATACAGCCCCGCGCAACGGCGGACCCCCTCTTGGAGAGGGAGGAGACGCACATATTGGCGTCGTCTCCTCCCCCTCTGTGCCCTGCGGAGAAGATGGAAATATACTGCGCCGACACCAGATGATCTGGGAACAGGGCAGGGAGATGATGATTTTTAAAAACATTACTGCCGAATATATATATTTCACCACATCACATACATTGATCTGACTCTGAGATAGGTAGCTCAAGCACCTGTGTTACAGATATCAGAACCACAGTGGGATTACAAATATATACATATAATACTTTTCTTTTGTAAATACATACTTATAATACATAGAAAACACCCAGACCAATACAAACAGACATGTTCATGCACACAAATGTTTGTACTATGCGGGGATCGAACCCGCAACCCTTGGCCCAGACGCAGCATTCACTACCACTGAACCAACCGGGTCGTCAAACTTGTTACTGATGTTGTACTGTCCCCTGCAGGTATCGGTATCCATGCCGTCCCCCACGGGCCTGGGCGGCGGGGTGCTGCTGGGCGTGCATCACGCCGCGCCCGCGCCTCACCTGGTCCAGCTGCTGCCCGTGGCGCCGCCCGCCTCGCCCCCGCGCCCGCTGCCACAGCCGCAGTGAGTATTTTATTTATTTTATTTTGTTTTATTTGGAAAACCAACAGCTGTCTTAGCACAATAATTATAACAATGAGTATCTTAAAGCTAATAACAGGTCTTCACTGATAGAATTACGTTAGGCAATTACAACGTGCGAAAATTACGGAGAACAACACAGAAAACAATCAATGAAAGAGAGAAGTTAGCACTGTTAGAAATGATAAAGATACAATAGTTAAGTCAAACTTCCTCCACTAATAGTTGTCATACATACCTAAGTGCTTAATATTGAGCTGACTATAAGTACAATGAAAAGTAAAGAAGAATAAACATTTCAATTAAAAAGAAAGAAAAACAAATATACACACACTCATCATCAGCAACCCACACTCGTCCACCTGGACATAGGTCTCCCCTAATGCACGCCACCGCTCCCGATTTTCGGCCACTCTCATCCAGCTCACTCCAGCCAGCCTTCGAATGTCATCATCCCATCTTGCAAGTCACCATCAAGTCGTGGAAATGCCCTTCCAGTACTTGTGTTTCCTCCTTACAATCCTGGGTTTTTGAAACGGCATCTCAGCAGGCCTTCAGGGTGAAAATGAGAGACTCAATACGATACTTTTTGTTTGTTCTTTTGTGCCTGTCAACCTCATATTTGGATCTCACGGCCGCTTACCATCAGGCGGCAAATATTTTGTTATGTTAACTTCAAGATTTATCACAGGAAATACCTCTGTTACAAAACATTTGTTATCTCTTTCTCCCACGCGTATTAAGAGGCAGACGTCGGTCCCAGCTGATCGGTCGTCGACACTGCTTATTTATAGTTGATATTAATAGGTCGATTTATTGAACGAGAAACGTAATATTTATGTTTGACGCTCGTTTAGAGTGAATGAACTACAAATTAGTGAAGGATATTTGAGTTGTGTAGTATATACAGGATGTATCTGTAAACATTTACATCCCTTTAACCACGTCTTCTACCAATCATTCTGAACGACATCTCATACATTGACCTCACTCCATACTAAGAAGTGTTAGAGATGTCAGACAACAGAGGATTACAAATATAATACTTAATGGTTCCTTTACATAATCATAAATTTCTAAAGAACATATTATAATGGCTGGATGGCGTATTTGGTAATGACCCTGCCTCATACGCCAAAAGTCTTGGGTTCGACCCCCACCCTGGACAAACCTTTGTGTGAACACCTGTGTTTTTTCAGTGTCTGGGTGTAGTATACGTATTTAAGTATTACATTTTTGATCCTCTGTTGTCTGATATCTGTAACACAAGTGCTTAAGCTACTTAGTACAGAGCCAGGTCAATGTATGAGATGTTGTGTGAATGAATATACTTTTTATTGGACACAAAACAGGGGTATAATAAACCTTAAAACTAGATATTACAGCAGTAATTTGTTACAATTTACTTTTCTATATGATGATACAAATTACCGATTGATTCCACATGAGAATAACTTGCGGCTGCTCTATAAGAGTTCTGACTACCACTCTTATAAAACCCTTATACGACTTTAACCTCCAGTCCTCCTAACTTTGATCTTTTGCCGCAGGTCTGTAAGCAACGCGATAGTGCACAATCTGTCTGTGCCGACTCCGGGGAACACACTGCATCATATATCGCAGGCTCATCAGCAGATTGAGGCTGCTTCTATACATCACACTCCAGGTATGTAGCATTATAAGAGTCTTATAGTGTAATAAGTAGCTGTTTTTTTGGTGCAAATATTTGTTTTAGATGTTTAGGGTTTTTTAAGGGAAAGAGGAAATAGGCGTGACGACTGGTCCTAAAATTTTATGAAATTGTTTGTTGTTATGTATGATAGATTTGAAGTCGAAAATAACTCTGTGTTTGTTAAAATTTTAAAATATTTCGTATATCTGTCTGTATGAAATGTGGACGTACGTAGAAAGTCTTATTACTATAAACCATTGATAATTTTATAGTTACATATAGGTTTCTGAAGTTAACATGTTTGAATGAAATATGGTGTTGAGTCGATTTGGTTGCACGCAAGTATGAGATCATTAAGATTGATGCGATGAAATGGATTAAGATCTTCGATGTAACCTGTAACTAAAGCAATAGATGATATTTGATTTGATTCGATATTCTGACCTCCCTTACGCCCCCCCTTATGTTCTCTGTTGGCAAAGTTCTCTAATCTTCATTAGGTATGCTGCAGCTTCCAGCTGGGACTTCTATACAGGGTGTATCCGTGAACATTTACATCCCTTCAACCACGTCTTCCACCAATAATTCTGATCAACGTTTATGCATTTTTTTTACCAAGGCGGTCACGTGACTCGTTCATTTTAAATCATCAGAAGTCGGTAAGAACAAATGTTTCCGAATGATTTGGTAGAACGACTGGTTAATAAAGGGATGTAAATGTTCACAGATACACTCTGTATTGTCATGATGATACAAATAAATTACCGATTGATTCCCCATGAGAATAACTTGCGGCTGCTCTTCAAGAGTTCTGACCTCCTCACCCCCCTTCCCCCCACATTATCTCTCGGCAAAGTTATTTTATAGTAAAAAAGGTATATATAGGTAGCAGACGAGCCGACGGATCACCGAATGGTAAACGATTACCGCGGCCCATGGACACCTGCAACGCCAGTGATGTCTTAAGTGCGCTGCTTAACATTGTTTAGGTTATAGTGTATTTTTTAAATTACATTGTTGTCTTAGTATGATGATCCAAATTACCGGGATTGACTTCCCCATGAGGAATAAACTAGCGGCTGTTCTTCAAGAGGTTCTGTTCTGACCTCCCCTCACCCCCTTTCCCCTATATTATACATTATCGGTCTTTGGCAATGTTCTCCAATGTTACCCTTCTTCCAGGGCCCGGTGCAGCATCATCCAGCTTGGATTTCTATATTATATGGTAAATGATGATACAAATTACCGATTGATTCCCCATGAGAATAACTTGCGGCTGCTCTTCAAGAGTTCTGACCTTCCTAACCCCCTTCCCCCTATATTATAACATTATCTCTTGGCAAACTTCTCCAATGTTCCCTTCTTCCAGGCACGGTGCAGCCGCCGGCCGGCAGCGGTCCCCACGCGGCCAGCACGCCGGCCGGGCAGCCGGTGGAGTTTATCATGCTATTGAATATGTTAATAAGATTAAGGTGAGTTAAGAAGATGTTTTTTTTAATGTATTTAGACGAAAAATGTTGGTAACCCTAAGTTTTTTGGTCCTGAATAAGTTTTAACGGCGTAAGACCCAAAAGCCTTTTAAAAGGTATAAAACAATTGATTTTCCATTGTGTTGCTGTCTGGGCCTTCGGACTTTATTATGCTATAACAAATATATATCTATCTAGCTATCTATTCTCTATCTAATTTCCAATACTCAGGGTTAAAAAAGCGTCAAATTTTAGATCACAAAAAATTTAAACCCATTTCTCTAAAATATTGTATTTAATGAATAATTAATGTGATTCTTTAATATCGTATAATAACCAATGACCAAATGTTAGCTTATCATAAATTCGGTAAAACATGTACGTACAGCCACACATCAAAGTAAACAGAACTGTCAAATTTCTTCAATCGATTCCCTTCTTACTGTCAAGCACATTAGGTTGAATATCAATTGAAGAAATCTGACAGATTGTGGTAATCTGATGTGTGGCTGTCTGTACGACATTTACATTATGAATAACAACTAAAAATGTACCATGTTTTATGCAAATAAAGAAAATTTCTCTATGATGATACAAATTACCGATTGACTCCACTTGAGAATAACTAGCGGCTGCTCTATAAGAGTTCTGACATACCTCTATAAGTATAACAGTAGCATACACCCCTACATATTTCTAACCCAACTTTTCCCCCTACAGTCCCGGTTCTCCCGCCAGCCGGACAAGTATAAGAGGTTCCTGGAGATACTGCATGCGTATCAGCGCGGGCATAGAGATGTGAAGGAGCCGCAGGCCAAGCAGCAGACGGAGCAGGAGGTGTACTCGCAGGTGAGTCATCATCATCATCAGCCTGTTGCAGTCCACTGCTGGACATAGGCTCTCCAAATGCTCGCACTTTGATCGATCTTCGGCTACTCGCGTCCAGCTCCAGCCAGCCTCTGCGCAGATAATCACTCCATCTGGCCCGAGGTCGTCCTACACTACGTTTACCGAGACGCCGCAGGTGAGTGGATGAATCAAAATTGCCATGTTATGTTTAAGTATGTTGAGCTCTTGTAGCATCATAAGATCTACTATGTATCGTATTTATGCAATAAACATTAATTTCATTTAATTTCAAAAATTGTTTATTTTCAACACAAACCATAACAATTTAGGTGTTGACACTCTCTAGGAAATACGGAATAAGCACCTGTGTCAGTCGAAGCCACTCGTCCTTTACAAAAAAATAGTTTTTAACAAACAAACAATGTATACACATTTATATATTTGTGTGTGTGAGTGTGTCTGTGTGTGTACTAATATTATAAATGGGAAAGTGTGTCTGTTTGTTTGTCTTTCTTTTAAGTGAAGATAGTTGAAGGTATGGAGAGTAATAGGCTACTTTTTGCATCTTTCCAACTCCCCATTTTAAGATATTGGGGGGTGCGAGAAATGCCACGGGCAAAAGCTAGTGCAATAATAATCGCAAGGCGACCCTTGCATCTCAACCGGCGCTCAAACCACGGTTCGATTCTCGCATCAACACAAATGTGGGTTGATGAAACAGATATTTGTGTTGGGTCTGGGTGTTTATGGTTCCGTCGTTGGTCCTGGTTTCCATAGCACAAGGGTACCATTGCAAAATCAGGTCCAACAGCGAGTGGATTAGTTACATTTTGACGTAACATCGTGTCAAAATTATGAAGTTATATTATGAAACGACCAATGTCGTCAAAGTTGGAGCTCACGTCAACGTAACGCCATCTATTGGATTTGGCATTTGCAAAAACCCTCATTAATTAATTAATTTAATTTTATCTTTGTGTCAGGTGGCGAAACTGTTCGAGAATCAAGACGACTTGTTGGCGGAGTTCGGGCAGTTTCTCCCCGACGCTAAGGCCGTCACCAAGCCCGCCGCGCACTACCCGCACTCGCGCTCGCCGCCGCCCGCACAGGTATGTTAACATATTATATACAGATTTATTCCCAAAATTCTAACTGTCGCACTCAGAGAATTAAATTTTCTTTAAAATTGACATTGACGAATTTTTTTTTCAGTAGGAATGAGGGATTTTGCAAATGCAAAATCCGATAGATGGCGTTCCGTTGACGTCAGATTCAACTTTGACGACATTGGTTGTGTCATAACAAAACATCATTATTTTGACATGATACAACAAAATGTTACCAATCCACACGTTGTTGGACTTGACGTCAACGTAGCGGCATCTATCGGATTTTGCATTCGTCGTCAGGTCGTCATGTCATCGCGCCATCGTGTGGGGTATCTGACCGCGATTGCGTTGAGATGGACACCCCAGGGGTTTTGGTACGCGTTAAGAGTTCCACACATCACTTTGTACCCTACATGTGGCAAGGTGAAGGCCATGATGGTTTCCCCTGGGAAAACAAAAAAAAGGTCGTCACGCTATCTCTTTCTGGGCCTACATTTTTGACGGCGACCTTCAGGCTGCTATTTCGTGACAACCTGAGTCCATCTCTCCGGGCGCATTCTCACAGTAAAGAAAAAAGATTGACATTTAGTTCTCAAGTACGCCATCTAGCGGATTTATTATACGCGGAAGTCTCCATTGTTCACAGATATACTCTGTATTTACTTATGATTCGTGTCTCATCGTTTGTTATAACCCACCGTGTGGGCGAGCGTGCGGAGCTGGCGGACAGCTCTCCCCCCGCGCGCTACCCCTCCCCGCCGCACCAACACCCGCAGCACCCGCCCGCGCAGGGACACCCGGCGTCCACGCATCACCCGCATCACCCGCATCACCACCAGGTATGACGTGACGTTGTCACCGGCGTGTGGGCGAGCGTGCGGAGCTGGCGGACAGCTCTCCCCCCGCACCAACACCCGCAGCACCCGCCCGCGCAGGGACACCCGGCGTCCACGCATCACCCGCATCACCCGCATCACCACCAGGTATGACGTGACGTTGTCACCGGCGTGTGGGCGAGCGTGCGGAGCTGGCGGACAGCTCTCCCCCCGCACCAACACCCGCAGCACCCGCCCGCGCAGGGACACCCGGCGTCCACGCATCACCCGCATCACCCGCATCACCACCAGGTAGGACTACATTTTAAGATTATTAATACCCCACGCATGCCATACACGAGCTCGTGATATAATTCCCGAGATTGTGGACATAAAACATAGAATAGAATAGAATAAATCTTTATTTGCAAGAATGAGGTACATTTCAGGTGTTGCATATAGAAGCTGATTGTGAGGAACTAACACATTCACCCCTTCAGAGCATGCAAATCATTGTTACTAACTTACTTAATTATAAAAAACAATTAGTTCAGTATTAAAGAAACATTATTAAACTTAATTACATAATAATGAATCCCATCAAAAACAATTCTTGTCAAAAAAACTAAGTCTCACAACTACCGTAAAAAGTGGTGAGGTCCATGTTTTGCCAAGTTGGTTATTCATTTATTGACTTGCTAAAATATTTATCATAAATATATTTGAGAGATCAATACTTTGACATCTAACAAATAATGAATAAATTCACATAATACCTCATGTATTGACCTCACTCCATACTAAGTAGCTTATGTTACAGATATCAGACAACAGAGGATCACAAATATAATACTTAAATACGTATTTAACACCCAGACACTGAATAAACATCTGTACCAACTATTTAGAACAAAATTTGTTCTACAACTTTTAAAAATTCGTCCGCCCACTCCAGCCACCCTTTAAATGTCATCATGCCATCTTGTCGCAGGGCGTCCAACACCTCGCTTACTTGATGATTTAGCATAAACTAATAATGAAATAATTTCCACAGGTGGCGAAGCACCCGGCGTCCACGACGGCGGCGGGCGCTCCGCCCCAGCACCACCACCTCAAGAGGTCGCCGAGCTTCACCTCATCTACGCCCACTTGTAAGTTATTATGTTTTTAATACCTATTTCATTTATACTTCGATTTTTAATCATGTGGAGTAAACTGACAGATGCAAATGTCAAGTTCCTATACATTTTGACATTTTGCATCTGTCAAATTGAGTGATAATGTATGGATAGACATTTTTTTTTATGTGATAGGTAGCAGACGAGCAGGTAGATCACCTGATGGTAAGCAATTGCCGCCGCCCATGGACACCTGATTTGATTTGATATTAACATCTGTCAGTTTATTCCACATGATTAAAAAATAATAATTAAGATTTTTTATTTTTATGAACTGTGAGGTGAAAATTTTTCTTACATTTTGTAATGAAGAAAGAAGAAAATTTTAAAAAATCTTCATTTTAAGTCCATATAAAAGTTTATATAAGGGATTATACGCGGGGATGTTTAAATATATACTCTGATTCATAATCATGTAAAGTAAACTGACAGATGTCAATGTGTCATCCCCATACATTATCACTCAATTTGACAGATGCAAAATGTCAAAATGCATAGAAACTTGTCATTTTCATCTGTCAGTTTACTTTACATGATTATAAATCAGAGTATAAGTAATATTATAGCACTGCTTGACGTCGAAATCGCGCCATCCGGCCTGTCTCGCATCGACACTTTTTATGTGATAGATGGCAGACGAGCAGACGGATCACCAGATAGTAAGCGATTGCCGCCGCCCATAGACAACTGCAACACCAGTAGAGTCACAAGTGCGATGTCAAGCCGGTCTTCTGTGAGACCGTGGTATTACTCCGCTCAATCTATACATTCATGCCTTCTGTTTTAGGGATAGGAGGCAGGAAATGAAAACATTTAAGTTTTAGTTATAACTTGCTGTTATTCTTGACATACACGATATCTATGACACACTGTTGTTTTTACAGAGTTTATTATTTTTTATATTCAAAATTTGAATGCCGTGTTGGCTTTGATAATCCAACAACCATGCAGGTTTAACACCCCCCCGCAAAGCGAACACCCTGTATAAAAGAAGACCGAATAAAATACAGCACGTACAAAAAACACAACACACCCTATATACAATACCACACATACATCCTATATATAAACGCACACAAAAAAAAACATCCTGTATAAAAACACCTAAACCTAGCTTTACACACCTATCAACTATCTACACCAAAACATGATTACAAAAAAAAAATATTCTGAAACGCGACTTTACACTATACATAACCTAACCCTACTGTACATTTGTTATGGCTTCAGTTTCGGCAAAGGTTTAGTGAAGATGTCGGCGATCATGTCGTGGGTAGATATATACACTAGGTTGATATTATGTTGTGAAAGTGATTCACGAATGAAGTGGTGCCTGATGTCGATATGTTTAGTGCGTGAATGGAATGTATGATTGTGAGCGAGCTTCAGTGCACTTTGATTGTCGGTATGGATGACGATGGGATGGGCGATGATGAAGATTTCACTGATGAGTGACTGGAGGTATATTGCCTCCTTACAAGCTTCAGCCAAAGCCATGTACTCGGCTTCCGTGGTAGAAAGCGCGACAGTACGCTGCTTGCGTGCTTCCCAAGAGATTGGAGAGCCACTCATCAGGAAAGCGAACCCTGTGAATGACCTACGGTCCACAAGATTGTTTCCATAGTCCGCATCCACGTATCCTACTGGACAGAACTGGGCTGTTCGGTGAAAATGCAGCCGAAGTGCTTTTGACCCTTTCAGGTAGCGAAGAACTCGCTTAGCGGCCCTGAAGTGTACCCCCGCCTTTGGATGTAAATAAAACATCGTAGCCTTTTTTGGTTAAATTACTTACGGATAAAAGACTAGTGGCTAAACGAGGAACGTAAAGTACATCGCTTATTTTATGTACATTGTCGGAAATATTAATATTTACAGTACCTTTACCCTCACTCAGAATTTGGTTCTTGTTGGCTACTTGGATGGGAATGATGTGGGAGGACATGGAGTCAAACCAATCTTTCCGATTGCTCATATGTGAGCTTGCACCAGAATCTATGAACCAATCTTGTGAACCTGTGGATGAAGGATGAGTTAAACAAGATGAAAGTGTAAATTCTAATGTATTATGAGAATAAACCTTTGCCGAAGCTTTCTTGTTCTTATTCTACAATCTGACACTAAATGACCTAACTTTTTACAGTATGTACAGAATTTCTTCTTCGGTTTAGTCAGTAGCGCCGTAGGATCCTCAGGTCTGGTACTGGTAGTGCGACATGGTCGAGAGTCTTCCTTTAGAAGAGCTGCCACTACGTTCTCCGACGTTATTCGAGCGTTGGAATGCTCGAGAGCCATGACGAGCGCTTTGTACTCGTCTGGGAGTCCAGCCAAGATGATGATCGCCAGGAACTCATCTTCTACTCCTGCTCCTATTCCTTGCAATTCTTGCTGTATGCCAAGGGAAGTGTGTACATAACTTTGCAGGTTTCCTTTATATTGGTTAGAAAGCAACTTTTTCATGAGTTGCAGTCTCCTAGTTAGACCACTATCAGCATAAGCCTTCTTGAGGCTGTTAAAGGTGTCATAAGCTGTCTTAGCTCCTTGAATCACTGGGTATATAGATTCTTCACACGTCAAGCATATTTTAGCTCGCGCTTTGGCGTCTTTACGCTTGGCGTCAGGGTCCTCGGAGTCGATGGGTGATGTTACGACGTCCCATAGATCCAGGTCCGTGAGCAAACATTCTATTGAAAATACCCAAGTGTTGAAATTTCTTCCGTTCAACTTGTTGATGGAGACACCATGGGATTCGTGCCGAGTGCCGTGAGGCATCGATGGGTTATCCATAGCACGTTATTTGTGTAATTTGCGCTCTTCAATGCGTTGCGCTGCCCATAACCTTCTGTTTTAGGGATAGGAGGCAGGAAATGAAAACATTTAAGTTTTAGTTATAACTTGCTGTTATTCTTGACATACACGATATCTATGACACACTGTTGTTTTTACAGAGTTTATTATTTTTTATATTCAAAATTTGAATGCCGTGTTGGCTTTGATAATCCAACAACCATGCAGGTTTAACAATGCCGAAGCGTGGATCTCCCACGGTAAAAAGTTCCATATAGTTTACTATATTAGTAGTTGTTCCCGCAGCAGCCAGCGGCCCCGCGGCCAAGAAGGCCCGCGCGTCCGGCGGGACAGGTGTGCGCGACGTCACGTACGCGGAGGCGGCCAAGTACGCGACGCTCCACGAGTTCAGCTTCTTCGACCGCGCCAGGAAGGCTCTGAGGAGCCAGCATGTCTATGACAACTTCCTCAGGTGAGATCAAACAACCATAGATAAGAATAAGTATGCATTACGAATCGTGGTCGCTTACCATATGGGCCGCTTAAGGAGGCCCTAAGTCACTCAAAAGTAATGCTCTGAATCTCCCTGCGTGATCGTGTCAGAAATGATGAGATTTGCAGATCTAAATAGCCTAACCCCATAATGGGCAGTAGGTACAAATACAATTAATTAGTTTTGGATCTTATTTCCAACACATATGTTTCAAAATATGGTGCCTATCTAACATGTCGACAGAGCCCCATAAAGGGTTCTTCTTCTTATGTTTATTTTTATGTGTGGCAATCCACTCCTCTTTGACGTTTTGACTGAGTTGAACCATAAAGGGTTAAAGAATTTCACATTTAAAGTGCAATGTTTTTATGCGAATTTTCGAATGTTGTTCAGAATGGTTGATAGAACACATTTAATTTTATTATTCTAACTAATATTGTAAATGCGAAAGTAACTGTCTGTTACTCTTTCACGCCAAAACTACTGAACGGATTTAAATGAAATATGGTATACATATAGATGATCTAGACCCTGAGAAACAACAGCGAAAAGGGGGTTGTAAGGGGCAAAAAGGGGGGTAAAAAGTTACTTTTCCACGCGGACGAAGTCGCGGGCGGCCGTTAGTTTATTACATATATACATTTGTTGTATACAAGCGTTTACCACTTGCCACGGAAAGCACAAACAATAGTAGTTAGGAGCATACACGTAATTAAAGGGATGTAAATGTTCATAGATACAACCTGTATACAGCGATTGTGTCATAATAATGTTCAATTTCGTTTGTGTTTTTTTAACAGAGCCTCCATTAATTTCCATCGTATTAACAACGCATTTCACTTCCAGATGCCTCCTGCTATTCACTAACGAGATAATCTCGTCGTCCGAGCTGATAATGGTGACGATGCCGTTCCTGTGCCGCCACCCCGAGCTGCAGAAGTGGCTCGCAGACTTCGTGGCGCCCGAGCCCGACCAGCCGCCGCCGCTGCATCAACAACAACATCAACAACACCACGCGCAACACGCTGGTGAGTTAGCATCATCATTACAGTCGATAGACGTCCACATTCCACGCTCAGCAGCCGCTGCATCAACACCGATAACATCATCAACACCACGCGCAACACGCTGGTGAGTTAGCATCATCAGTACAGTTGATAGACGTCCACTGGACATAGGATGCACACAGTCCTGAGCCGCTCGCATCCAAGGAAATCCCGCGACACTCACTAGATCGTCGGTCCACATTGTGGTAAATGTCACGCCCCTGCATCAACAACATCATCAACACCACACGCAAATGCTGGTGAGTGACTTGACACGAAGTATAAGAGCCAGGCTCAATTGAGAGGAAAGGGCGTTATAAGTTAGCGCACCATCCACATCATCAACACCACACGCAACACGCGGGTGAGTCAGCATCATCATTACAGTTGATAGACGTCCACAATCCACGCGCAGCCGCCGCTGCATCAACAACAACATCAACACCACGCGCAACACGCTGGTGAGTGACTTGACACAAGGGATTAGAGCCAGGGTCAATAAGTTAGATACCCAGAAGTATAGAATACCCAGTATTCATACCCAGAAGAAGCCTATTCACTCTAGTTTAAAAAATTGTAGTAGGAATCATTGGGGTACTACTAACACCCCGTTGGTCTAGTGGTTTAAGTACCGGGCCATGATCTCGGGTCCAGGGTCGAGCAAAAGTATGTTTCGAATTTTTCGAACATAGCTCAGGTTTGTGATGATCGCACCGCATTAGGCAAGCGTGGTGATTAAGTCTAACCCCATCATAGTAGCGATGACTTGATAGTACTTACTAGACAATACTTGATAGACACTTTCTGCCACGCACCTTCTCATTGTGGAATCAACTTCCCGCAGCGGTATTTCCGAACCGGTACGACATTCAAATCTTCAAGAAACGAGCCTATACCTTCCTAAAAGGCCGGCAACGCATCCGCACTCCTTCTGGTGTAGATGATGTCCATGGGCGGCGGTGATCACTTACTATCAGGTGACCCGCTTGCTCGTTTGCCTTCCTATAAGGGACCGTTCAATTATTACGTAAGCATCGATGGGGGGGGGAGGGAAGGTCTTGGCTCTGCTTACTTTTGATAAATTCAGGAAGAAAAAGTATATTTTATCGCCAATTTTTGCTGACAAGGGGGGGGAGGGGGGTTAGATTACCCAAAAAATCTGCTTACCTAATACTTGAATGGTCCCTAATATAAAAAAAAAGTATAGTTGTAGATAGTACAGTAGTAGTAGCATGGTTCTCCTACAATAAAAATTTATCAGTAATCTGTTTGTCCCCAGGCTACAACAACTCGTCATTCGGCGGCGGATCCAACAGCCTCCTGAGCTACGAGCGCGACCGCTCGTCCCGCGGGTCGCGCGACGCCGACGCCGACAAGTGCATGCGACTGGAGCCCATCGGCCCGCTCGGGGCGCAGCTGCGACACGACCGGCCGCAGGGGGACGCCGCTATGGATATCGGTCAGTATTATATAGACTAAGTGTGGGAACTAAGTGTGGGAGAGCCGCGTGGCTCTCGGCTCTTCGGCATGAATGGGCCGGCTCGACCGGAGTGATACCACTCATCATCATCATCATCATCATCATGTCAGCCCACATCCACCCACTGCTGAGTATAGGCCTCTTCTTCATTACGCCCCTCCTACGGTCACCAGCCAGCCTCATACACTGTTTTCCCCACCACCCTTACAATATCGTCGGACCAACGGGCAGGTGGTCTACCCACAAGACGTCGCCCCAATCTTGGCTGCCATTCGGTAAGCTTTATAGTCCATCTATCATCCTTGCACCTTGCCAGGTGTCCTGCCCATCTCCACTTCAGCTCACACACTAGCGTACCAACATCGACGACCCTAGTTTTCTTTCGGATTGAAAGAGATACCACTGCCTCACAGAAAACCGGCGTGAAGCAGCCCCTGTACTGTGTTTCGCCGAGTGAGTGAGGGTACCGGAGGCCCACTTGGGGGGGAAGGGGATAAAAAGTTAGCAGCGCACTTGTAACTCCACTGGTGTTTGCAAGTATCCATGGGCTGCGGCAATTGCTTACCATCAGGTGATCCGCCTGCTCGCCTGCTACCTATCACATAAAAAAAAAAACTAGGGATCGAACAGACTGGATTCAGAGACATTATTTAACTTAAATATTCATTCATTCTGGTATAGTCTGCGGCATGAAACAATAGCGATGACGTTGAGTGCGCAGAAACCAATTTTAGTAGAACGTTTTCCCTTTTACAAGTGCGCAAACTAACGGTCATCGCTATTGTTAGATGCCGCGGACTATACTTAGTCTGTTCCTTTGTGCCTGTCAACCTCATATTTGGATCTCACGGCCGCTTACCATCAGCCGGAGTGAGGTCATCTTGATTGGCCTCAATCATTAGTTCCCTGCCCTGGTTACCTGGGGTCGGTAGTATGTTTTCTTCTTCCATTCGTCCCTATCATTCGTCATCGTATCATCCATCTTGATTGCCTCCATCTTCTATCTTTTCTATTCTTCTATATCTATATCCATACATATTATAAATGCGAAGGAACTCTGTCTGTCAAAAACGTTCCACGTTCGAAATTAGGCGCGCGCATTTTGACACTTCGAGTTTGTTTTTTAAACTTCCTACAGCTAAGACGTAGATGTAGGAAATCCTTCACAGATCTGCGCGGTTGACCGGCGCGACTCACGCTTCTTACGAAATGTACTGCTAACCTTATGCACTAAGACATAAGCGGGCCTTACTCGGTGTTAGATTGGAGTAGCCATGCGTTTTGGATCATACAGGACAATCAATAAATAAATCAAAACAAAATCTTTACCCCCATTGCCAACACGCTGTTTTTCTCTCCTCTACCTAAAGGTTGTCTGGAAGAAATCGCTACAAGCGATAAGACCGCCTTATTGTACTGTCTATAGCTGTTGTTTCACTCATGTATTCTATTTCTGTGCAA